>JAEQBH010000270.1:0-204716 GCA_016808115.1 Tetrastigma voinierianum | reverse complement strand
CGGGTCCCTTCTAATTCAAGTTAGGCTCGGCTTTGGAGCTGGCTCGGGCACGAGCCTCAAGGGTTCGGGCTTGAAAGAAGTGCTAAAATAGGGGCTGCCCATGGCTATCTGCACAACAAGTTGAGCCAGGTTCTCAAGCGGTCGAATGGTTGAGAAAAAATTCTTAATTTCACGAGTATTCTTCCCCAGCCAGATAAGGAATCTAAAAAAACAAACGATGCATGATTTTGAGCCCAGATGAGTGAGAACCGACTGAAACAAGCCAAGATGCCCAAACTACTATCCCTGGAAAAAAAACCTAATGAACTAGCTGATCTAGTTCCCCAACCAGTTGAGCCGGTTGAGAACAAATCTCAAATTTTTTCAGAACATCCCTCACAGAGTAAAGAATCCAAAAAAAACCGATGTATGATTCCAACTGCATGAAGAGAAGCGATGAAAACAAAGGCGAAAAGTGTCACGCATTTGTTCTGAAAATATAAGCCTAATGAACACGTGATCCGGTTCCCAAAGCGTACGTCAGATTGAGAAAAGTTCTCAACATTTTTCAAAACATTACTTACAGAGTAAGGAATCAAAAAAAAATAAACAGTGTACAATTCTGACTCTGAATGAGTGAGAACTTACCCAAACAATGCCTAGTGCCCGAACTGTCGTTCTTGAAAATAAAACCTAATGAACCGGCTAATCCGGTTTCCCAACCGATTGATCCAGTTGATAACAGTCCTTAAAACTTGTCAGAACATTCCCTTCTGGTAGAGATCCAAGCTCTGCAACGGTATACAATTAAACTAAATGAGTGGCTGCGGTATGATACCTGGTGCGAAAACTAGGCTACAAACATCAAAGGCGAAGGACAAGTGCGAAAAAAAATGGGAGAAGCACACAACGTTCATACCTATAAGATTCATGAAACACTCCCTTTTTGTCTTCCTTCTTTTGCCTCCAAAACACAGTATCACTTGTAAGGTTCTTACTAAGTAGGTGTTCGGAATCAGAATTTATAACCTAGGATTCTACATTGACGTGGCAAAACTCTTGCGGTATAATTAACCAGTGAACACAGGGATGGGTTTTCTTTCTTGGTAGAAGAAAGTTACAATGCATTGAAAATGGTGTTTTCTCGTTGGATTTATAAGGTTTGTGGAAAACAATGTGTGTGAATGGTTGAAGATTGAAATAACTGATGTAAAAAGTTAAGAGAAATCCTTGAAGTCTTGGGCCACTGGGCTAAGGGTTCTAGGTTAACCGACATGTGCTCGGGTCTATTTCCTCGCGTTGGGGAGCATGACATATAGTCATTTCTCAAACCGGATCTTCATTTAGCTTTAGAACCTAAACCCTAAGAGTTTTCCTCTTGAAAGATGGCATTTGATTAGGCATGTATTTTAACGGTGAAAGCGTAATACCAAAACCTACCCCTTGATAACTAATAGGAGACAACAAAGCTGACATCGAGTGGATCTGAGTAAAGTATCCACTGAGCCCAAAAAAACTTGCCAAATACACATTAGGAGAGCATGCCTAGGAGATTTTAACCCTAAGGTGAGAAGCGAGAACCTGAAATACCCTTAAATGCCAACATAAGACGCTGAGAACATCTGAAATTGACTAATCGACACAGGAGTGGCCTTCCTTCCAAGGATCGGGGTTTAGCCCAGCTTTGTATGATTTGTCATCATCAAGGGTGTTTGGCTACCAAAAAGAATGGAAGAAAGTGAAGGAAGAAGAAAATCACCAATAGCGGAGGGAGAGGAAGCCGTGCCAAGTTTCTGGTTGATTGATGGAATACCAAAAGTTGATTTGATTACAAGCATGGTACAAACTTATATAGGTGCTCGGTATAAAAATTACAAAAATGGTAAAAGAACCAAAATTACATAGGGCAAACTTGTATAAAACCACCCGACAAGTGAATTCGCCAGTCAGGGTGGCGAGTGTTCGCGGGTTGAGAAAATTGGCAACTGCGAAATTTGCGAGTTGCAAACTTGCACGGCCTAAAATTTCTGAACCCCCTTTCTCTTGCAGGTGTTTTTGCTCACGGTTGCTGATTTGATCATGCATCTTCGGTCGGCTCGGTTCATCGTGTTTGAATCGACGAGGAAATATGTGGCATTTGACTACTTGAAACTATTAAGAATAGCTTCTAGTAATGATGTCAGTGTCATGGGACAATGTATCAATTGAGTTATTGAAGTCGATTAGTACACAAAAAGCGCATAAAACCTGCTATAAACAAGGCTCGAAATTGCACTATTTGGGTACTAATCATCCACTCACTCAAAACTTTAGGAAATCCCCCTTCAAAATGAGAGAGAGCACTCCCACCCGAATCTGGAGAATCATGGCACAACACCTGCTTTTTCCTCGCTTTTTTCTCCCTCAACCTCTTTTTTTTCTCTCCTCTCTCCCCTTTCTTCTTAACATTTTTTTGCCTGAATTTTTCCTTCATAAACATCTAACCTTACTCCATTTTGCACACCTTCAATCCCAAGAACTCCCCGAATCAGTCTTGGACTTCCCCAACTCCATAAACACTCCTCTATTCACGAGGTGGCGGCCACATTTATCCCTTTACTTAACCACCAAGAATCCAAATGGACTCAAGGTGGGTTGCAAAAACAAAAAAAATGGCTGGCTGGGCCCCGACAGCGCCCTAGGGCGATCTAGAGCTTATGGGCCCAAACCAAGTGGGAGGTATTTGGTCTCGAAAATCACCAAAATCGGTGCTCCATGCTTCTTTGTGATCGGATAGGCCCCGGTTTGACTAGTTGATCCGGTTGAGAAAAAAATTTTGAAATTTGATAGAATGTTCTTTGAAGAGTAAGGAATCCAAAAAAGAAAGCGGTGCATGATTTCAAGTTTGGATGAAGGAGATATAATAAAACAAACAAGATTGCTCTAAATTTGAACACGCTAGAATAATGAACTTCAACTAAAATCAGTTGAGCCGTGGCTTGGAATTCCCAACCCGATCGGTCGATCGATAAAAAATTCTGAAATTTTGTAATAGAATTCTTCAATGAGTATGGAATCCAAAAAAAACAAACGGTGAATGATTTTGAATTTGGATGAGGGGGATATGATCGAAACAAGCCCAAGTGCTCCAAATTCGACATACTCCAATAAACTCCGATTGAGTTAAAAAACCTCGGGGGGCCCCACTTGCTTCCTATGGCACGATGCCAATAACTAAAAAAAGAAGCCACGATGACACTCCAAAGTGAACTACATATGCACTCAATGGACCACATACAAGCCAGAGGCTCGGAGACCGACTAAGCCTAAAGGGCCTTAATGGTGCTATATGAGAACGATGGGTGGTCTTGACACCCTTAGGATAAATGCAAGTGTTGAGGACAACATTTGAGGTCTACACCAGTATTTGAAGATGAAATTCTCTTTAAGATGATTGAACTGGCGGGTGGTCCTCATCTTGATGGTGGGAGTACCACGAAACAGGAGATGTATGGCTCTCCTTATGAAGACGGGCCGGTGACTCGACTGGTTCTATTCCCAGTGTCGGGCTTGGGGCCTTACAGCGCCACATAATGGGGGCGGGTTTATTCGATGAAAGTTATCCCTTCAACCTACTACCAAACGGTCAGCTATTTGACTAACGTTAAGTAGGTTGACCTCGCGCGACAGTGCTATCAGCTATCTACATAAGAGTAGAAAAGGGAGAAGAACCCTGAAAATCCTCCTCTTGAAGATCAGACCCCCACGTAGCAATCACAGTTTACCACCCAGATCAGGGAAGAAGAAAGAGATTTGCTGATTGTAGATCCCTTAGAAAAAGTAATGTTAGACGAACCAGAGAAGTTCACTTATGCCAGTTCTCTTATGTCCGGTGACGAAAAAGAACAGTTACGACTCCTGCTGTTAGATGTGTTCACCTAGAACCACTCAGATATGGTAAAGATTAGCCCGACGGTGGCTTATCACAAGATAAATATCATCCTCATGGCTAAACCGTCAGGGAGCCAAGTGGCGTTTTCACCGGATCGCCATCGAATCATCAGGGCCAGAGGTAGGCTTGACTTATTATTGAAAGTATGTTTCATCAGGGAAGTAAAGTACCCTGAGTGGTTAGCCAATGTGGTGGTAGTTCCAAAGAAATGAGAAAAATGGCGAGTATGTGTGGATTGCACTGACCTCAACGAAGCATGCCCAAAGGATAAGCTTCCCTTACTTGGCGTATAGATCGGATTATTGTGACTGCGGCCGAGCGGAATCGCATCGTTTTTAAACGCCTTCTTTGGGTATCATCAGATTCCCATGCACCCGCCTGACTTAGAGAAAACGGCCTTCATCACCCTTCACAGGTTGTAATGCTATAATGTGATGCCCTTTAATTACGGCGAAGAATGTCGAGGCGATTTACAGGTTGGTGACACAAAATATTCCAATACATTTGTTAGAGCGTACCATGGGAGCTTGTATCGATGACATGCTAGTAAAATCAAAAAACGCTTGACCCGTAAGCACCTACAAGAAGCCTTTGAGCTGCTATGAATGTATGGCATGAAAATCAACCTCTAAAATGTGCATTCGAAGTCAATGCGGGCAAGTTCTTAGGCTTCATGGTGACTTAAAGAGGAATTGAGGCCAATCCTTGACTTCCAAAAACAATAATGGGCTCAAACTCCACATCTCCAAAAGGGAGTTCGACAAGCGACCCGGTCGGTTGCGGCTCTCAGGCGGTTTATATCCTTCATAGATGGATTAAAACCATTTTCACCACCTGAGGGGCAGAAAGGGACGATTGGAATGAGAAGTGTATTGACCCTCATATTTGAAACGTATCTTACTAAACCACCGGTCTGGGCAGCTTAGGGGCGGGAGACCTCTATCTTTACCTAGCGGTGTCAGAAGTCTCAATAAGCGCGGCTTTGTTCAAAGAAGATGAAAACCTAAAAACAAAATCTTGATATTCTTCATAGCGGATCCATGGTAGGCGGATACTCGATATGCAGAAGTACAGAGCAGCGGCCTACGTGTAGCGGCGAGAAGCTTCGCCCCTACTTTCAAGCACACCCTATCATCGTGCTGATAAATCTCCCTCTGTGAAACACCATACACAAGCCTAACCTGTCAAGGAGGATGGCCTGGTGGGCGGTCGAGTTAAGCAAGTTCGGTATCGGTGCTAAGCCTCTCTTGAGTAAAGGGCGGGTATTGGCATACTTTCATAAAATACCGGGCAAATGTGGCCCAGCGCCCCGAATTCGAGGTGTCCACATTGACCCACCAGATTAACTGCGGAATACACGTCTCGTATCATAATACCCATACATGAGTAAATGGCCACATTGGCCCTTAAATCCATACTCCTTCTGGTACATATTTATATCACCATAGTTCAAGAGTTAATACATCACTCTTAATCCTGACATGTTTCAATTGTAATAATTCATGTGTTTTACAAAAATGAAATCAAGAAGAAGCCACATATCGGCTTTCTTCTCAAGGCCTCTAATGGCGCGCCTAGCCCAGGCACACTCCACAGTGCACGAAATAATGATCCCTCGACGGGGTGAAGCGTGCCAGGTTGTGATAATCTACTTTACATGGGTTACTCCCGCTAAATTGCACATGTGTAATGGCAACGAACACACTCAAGCAAATGTAGTCCTACTTGAATGTCTACATGCAATCCCTTAATCTCAGCCTCATAGTCTCTCTTGTATTTGTTAAAATGGAAATACAAATTTCAAACAAAGAACATTCTGAGAATATGTATATTGGGATCTGTTGGGATCGACCTGGGGTATTCTTGGAATCTCGCAGCGAAACAATCAATGATAAGCCATAAGATAAATGATGCAACCTCTCTAGTGATTCATAAATCTAAATGAGTCCTTTCACGACCATTTTTCCTTTTTATTTTCTTTCATGTCATGCACTCACACCTATCGTTCTAGGGTGCCCCAGTGCATATGGATTGCATTATGCCATTTCCAAACAATTCATGTTAATATATAAATCATGCATATATTAACAACTTCACATATTAATCACATGTTATTCAATTCATAGCAATAACATCAAAATTAGCTCACATGGGCTAACCAAAGCAATTCAAGAAATTCATTTTGAATCACAACAACACAAAAATCATACACAATTCCATTGAGCGGTAGAACCTGGCTCGGCTGCCCATTAAGACCACGTCGGATTTTCTTCACTCGGTTCAAATATTTTGAGGCAGAAAATACGATTAAATCAGGCCTCAACAAATCCCCATCCATTAAAATGACTCTTAGCCAAAGAATAAACCAAGTAGGCGAATAGCCCTACCTCTTGGAGTTGTCAAAACTCCACAAAATGATAATCCCACTTTCGTGCTTAGCCCTTGTAGCGTAGATCAAATTTGCTCCTTGGTAGAATGACAGAAGCCCAGTCAGAAAGCCAGGAAATCTAAAGATAAGTCACACTTTCTCTCTACAAACCAGTCTCCCCCCTCCTTTGCTAGTTTCAAGAAATGGAGAAGAAGATGGTCTTTTTTTTTGTCTTTATTTTAATCTTTTCACTTAATTCCCTTTGTGTCCTTTAGTTTGATTTTAAAAGTTTTTTGACACATGGCTTAATCTAAGCCATTCATCTCCATCCTTTCTTAATCATGCAACATGTGTCACATAGGTACATGTAGTGGGTGACTTTTTGTCACATCACATGTCTCTCCTGGCTGTCATCTGACACCCAGGCACCGTGTCTCAAAAAAGCGTGAAATTTCGGCGTCTGCAGTCGACCCGAAGTCGGCGTGGTAATTGGAATTCAGCGAGAGGCGATTCCAACGGTGAAGTCCGTTTCATCATCTGAGATCTATAAAAAAATTGGATTTTGACCGAAATTACCATTTTACCATTTTTCAGAAAATTAGAATTTTCTCAGGTTTTACAAATGTGGTTTAGGATAACAATAGTTGGTGGATTGCCCAATGTGGATGAAGCCTCGCGAATGGGAGTACGGGATCAACTGCAACTAAAGCCCCAACTGGGGAAAGGGTAGAGTAGGCCATATGACTAGACTTCCTTGCGTCCGATAATGAGGCGGGTATGAAGCCCGATCCTAATCGGGATCGTCTCGCCTGATTAGTATCATCGAAAAACTCCTAATACGCGGCGAATCTCAGCGGTAGTAGGGCGATTAGCGGAAAATGAAATGCCATGCCCGACATATGGCTAGTATATAGGCACGGTCAGCTTAGCGACTAGGGGTTTTGAGGCTTTGAAGCAGTCATATCCTAAGGGACTCGATGAGCATACGCATTGGCCCGAAAGTGGCCGCGTCCGTCGATAAAGAAATTGTATTCCTCCCGATCCACTTTACCAGCAGGCATCGTCTATTACAACGGATCGGAGTAAGTCATATGGAGTAAAAGCAGGCCCTTCTTGGGTGACCCTATATCGAGCTGAGAAGGCGCGAATAATGGCGAAAACTCACAAGGTCGAGGGTCCCGGGTGGGCGCGATTTTCCCTTGGTAAAGCCAGACCAGGTTTATCTATTGGTCTACAGATGGGTTGTATCTTAAATGTCTCACCGCCCAATAGGAACAATATATGCTAACAGAAATTCATGAGGGGGTATGCAGAAACCATCCGGGCAGCAGAACTTTAGCTCACAGGGCCCATACATAAGGGTATTATTGGCTGCCATGAGAGTAGATCACCGGCCGCCAATGTCAAGATACGACCCATTTGCTAGCGGCAAGCTCCGTATCAGGATACTTGGCCAGACCTAGCCACCATTACAATCCCTTGGCCCTTCGCTCAGTGGGGAATTGTTATAGTTAGACCACCTACGGGTGACTCATAAAAGTTATTGTTAGTTGCCACAGGCTACTTTAACCAAATGGATAGAAGGTGACGCTTGCCTCCATCAAAGACAAGGGCGTCCGCAATTTGTGTGTGGAAGAATATCGTCTATCGGTTCGAATACACTCATCGATCTTAGCGATAATGGTTGCGTTGTTAACAGAGTATATAGAAACTTCTACCATGAAATTTGAAAATCGAAACTTGTACTCAACCTGCGGTACGTGAAGCGCGATGGCGGCGGAAGCCAATTCAATAAAAACCCTCTTAGCATTTGAAAAAGCGTGCGCATTCGACCGGGGAAAATGGGTGGACAAGCTACCGAGAGTCCTTTAGGCTTATAGAACAACTAGATGGAGGCCGACTAAAGTGTCATCATTTGCCCTCACCTATGGTATGGAAGCCATTATTCCTATAAAAATCAAGATGTCCATGCTTCAAACTAAGGTCCCTAGAACAGTTAATGCTAAAGCCATCTCTAAGGACCTAGATATGGTAGATCGATCTAGAAATCTTACAGTAAAGGATATGGCAAACTTATCTGACAGGCATATAAAGCCCACGGGCATTCGAGGCGGGAGACCTAGTCTTAAGAAGGGTCTTTACGAAAACACGGCGACCCGGACGGCTAAATTCAACCAATTAGGAGGGCCATGCGTGATCGTAGGTTGGGCCAAGCGAGTCACTGCATTAAATAAACTAGACCAATTGCAGGTGCCCGGAGATGTGGAATGTATGCTTCTTAAAGGTATTATCAATGAGTTTTTCTTTAAGGGGTTATCAATAAAATTTCCTTTAAAGTATTTTTTTTTTTCAATCTTTGGGCTATTAACAATCAAGTGTTCTTTAAAGGCATTATTTACTTCAATTTTTGGAGTAACCCCCATCTCAAAAGACCAGACTTGTGGCTCTAAGCCTGCTGACACTTTCAAAAGACCAGACTTGTGGCTCTAAGCTTGCTGGCACTTTCAAAAGACCAGATTTGTGGTTCTAAGCCTGCTGGCACTATCAAAGACAAGACTTGTGGCTCTACTTAAACTGGCGGCACTTTCAAAAGACCCAGTTGTGGCTCTAAGCTGTTGGCACTATCGAACAAAGACTTTGTGGCTTACAATCTGCAAGCACTTTCAAAAGACCATGTGGCCACCTGTTTGGCACTTTCAAAAGACCAGACTTGTAGCTCTAAGCCTACTGGTACTTTCAAAAGGCCATACATGTGGCTCTAAGCCTATTGGTGTTGGGTTCCTACTGGAGATTAAGCATACATACATAGTGGAAAAATTAAAAATTTCACCTTTTTCTAACCCGACCAGGGATCCATGTGATCCTATTAGATGATTCAAGGATAGAAGAATACTTTATTCTACATTTGGAAGATCATTGTTCCTCACAGGCCCGTCATGTGTGCGATCAAACCCTCCTTTTCGGGCGAAGGTGGGAACAAATCGCGCTCCCGCCCTCTACATTTATCCACCTGAGCGAGCCTTCTTGGAAAACTGAGGAAAGCAGAGTGTCGCTAGCACCGGGTTGAATCTCACGAAAACCCCTAGTCGCCTCTCTCAATTGTGAAAAACAAATGAATCAATCTGCATAGGGATCCCTTGGGTTTAAATACCATTTTTAGGTGCAATGGTTAGTTTCCGACCCATTGTATGTGTGTGACCCTATAGGTCCACATAATGTTGTGATGGGCTCGAGCCCATTTAGACCCACGGATCATAAGTGACCTCCTAGCAAGACATTATGGCCTTGAATTATGTGGATGTCAATAGCTAGACATAACCTAATTCATAATAAATGTCGTAGTCACTTTGTCTCACGATATCCTAATTGAACACAGGTCATGGACTATGTCTCCTTTGTAAAGTTCAATCATGCAATTTTCTCGACCTCCATGTATACTGATAATACAAATGACATTAATAACCCTTATTAATTCATTTGAGCATGGCACCATCTGATTTCGACCTCACATGTCGAGGGCCCACATATATCTCTCTCTTAAACGAGAATGAATCCCTTTCATCCCTCCGTCCCTCTACATGATTTATTCTATGTCCAACTACAGTCTGTATTACCACCCTATTACAGATGATGATGAACTATGTGAAAACATAAGCTCCTCATATAAGGACTATGGTGGTGTTAGGTCGCGAGGGACAAAGAAGACATTATTATGATGAAATAACATTGCCCATAATCCATGTAGTATTCTCATGATGGGTCGATCCGGTACAATGTTCACCAACACGTGCCCATGAGTGACAATATCATATAGTAAAACGATCGGTAGAACATGATCATCGGTCAAACTCCATATTAGTCTTAATTCACTATTGCTCCACCAATAATGAATGACCAGGGACAATTTAGAATAGTATTCCATTTGAAGTCCAGGATTCTATTATCAAGTCACACACTTAATGACCATAAGTGGAATCAACTATTCATGGAGTAAATCACCAACTTAGAAATGAAAGATGATAATGAAAATGCCTCTTTATTATTGAAATATGAAAGTAATAACAATGAGTGGCCTTACTGGGGCACACATCACTTTAATAGTTAGCCTTGTCAGACGAACTTGTGGCTCTAAGCCTAGTGGCACTTTCAAAAAACCAGACTTGTAGCTCTAAGCCTCTAGCACTATCAAAAAACCAGACTTGTGGCTCTATGCCTGCTGTCACTATCAAAAGACAAGACTTGTGACTCTAAGCCTACTAGCACTTTCAAAAGACCAAACTTGTGGCTCTAAGCCTACGGGCACTTTCAAAAGACCAGACTTGTGGCTCTAAGCCTGTTGGCACTTTTGGCTCTAAGCCTACAGGCACTATCAAAAGACCAGACTTCTGGCTCTAAGCCTGTTTTCACTTTCAAAAGACCATATGTGTGGCTCTAAGCGTATTGGCACTATCAAAAGACCATACTTGTGGCTCTAAGCCTGTTGGCACTTTCAAAAGACCAGACTATTAGCTCTAAGCCTGCTAGCACTTTTAAAAGACCAAACATGTGGCTCTAAGTTTGCTAGTACTTTCAAAAGACCAAAATTATGGCTCTAAGCCTACTGACACTTTCAAAAGACCAAACTTGTGGCTATAAGCTTGCTAGCACTTGCAAAGAGCCGACCTCGTAGCTCTCTAAAAGAATTAACTATCCTAGCCGATGTTTGTAAAAGGATGAAATAGTAAAGGTTCGAGTGCATGAGAGTACGGAGAGTCATATTTCATTTAAAATGCCCGATTGGCATACGTGATTCTGAAAATCTTGTCCTTGTGGCCAAATAGAAATTTCAAAAGGAAAGAGAAAAGGAAAAAGATTAGAGTTCTTGGATCGGCTGCGGTCCCACTGACAGGAGAAGATTCTCCTCAGGTTCCTTGGTCACCTCGCTCGAGTGTGCCTCAACTGATGTGTCCTTAGTAGCCGCTAGGACCGGGGGGCACTTGGGGCTCCTGAGAACAAGCAATAGCAATTCGAAGAGTCGGGAATACCATCTGGAACCTGCGAGTTTGGTCTCCCACCGGATGTTGTGTTTGAAAATACAACACCCGTAGATGTAAGCAAAAATGACCTCCAAGGCTTTCTAGTAATCCTCCTCTATGGCCTCTTTGTCTTTGTCGGCTTAGGAGTGGAGAGAGGATACCTCGTCCTTGGTCACCCTAATCTCCAGTAGGAGAGACGTCCGCTCAACCTCCAGGCGGGCGGCCTCAGCCTCAGCCTCAACCTTACGCCTGGCCTCCTCCTCTACCACCCTAGCTTCTTCCGTAGCCACCAGAGCATCCTAGACCCTAGCCCCGAGTCACCCGTAGCTGCGTTGGATTGCGGCGGCAAAGCCAGCTGTTCAGGCTTCCTCCTTAGCCTGGAATCTCTCTCTTTTTTTTTTTGTGCCCTTCGATCTTCTCCATGCCCTTCTTGGCCTTTCGTTTTTTATCATCAGACAGGACTTAGCCTTTCTCGGGGGATTCTTCCTAGGGCCGGTGCTTAGAGTGGCCGGACCCGGCGCCAAGCGCACCTTGTCGGCATCCTTCAGCCTAACTTGGAGCTCCCTATGCTAGCGATCCATGTTCCGAACGGCAGTGAAGGCCTATTACAAAAAGGCGTTAGGAGGAAATACCAATACAAAACCCATGCTCAAACATTAGAAGTCGGGCCATACCAGCTCGGTAGTCTCATTGAAGTCGTGATTGCGAATATACATCTCTTCTTCATGTATATTCATGTAGTTGGGGTAGAGATCGAGCATGTTCGTGACCGAAGAATCCCTCTTGTCAAAAGGGTTGCATTATCTAACGAGCAACCGGGTAGCTTCTTGATCAGGTGTCTGCGCGTTCGCCGGCAAATAGCCCCACTTCAACGGCTTGACATACAAGCCAAGTATTAGCTTGTCGGGTGGCCTTGTCCTCCTAACTCTAAAAAGTGGGAGTCTAGGTCATCTGGCCCGAGGCGGCGGGCCACCTGCTTCTTCTGCAGGAAGAGCCTCGTTTGTAACCTCTTTGTCAGGGAAAGGCTCTCCAGTTGGAGCCCCATTCTCGAGCGACGCACAAGCCTCTTAGGAGGCACCCCGAACGTCACCCTCCAAAGATGAAAAGGCACTAGGATCTCGTTCTGGAGAATCCACGGAAATCACTATCAAGCTGATCTGAACCTCCTCAACAGGACCAGACTGTTTAAAGTGTTTGTCGTCTGGACCCTTGAAGCCAAGGGTAGTCTCCCCCTGAACGATGGTGGCTCATTTGCGAAATCAGGCGTAACAAATCCGGCGATGAAGCGATCTCGGCCTCAGCACTGGCCGGTGACTCGCTAGCGTCGAGATCAGTCCGGGTCCTGAGCCTCGATCCACAGAAACAACCTTAATATGTTCGATCTTCTTTTTGCGCTTGGGGGCGGTTAATGAATCTCGCTGGAATAAAGGTAATTGGCTTGGGGCTTGGGATCTTGCGTGGATAAAGGGTAGAGCGGAGTCCGACCCGGACAAAGGGGTTTTTGTATCGGATTTCTCTTCTTGAAAAGCTCCACAGTATTAGCCGGGGATCAGCGGGTTTCAAGTGCTCCTCCTTTACAAGCCGGGAGTAGTGGAAGGGGAAGAACAGGCACTATGTATGGAAAAGGACTGGCGCCCAGCTCCTATAGATTCTTCACAAACAGAAGGAGCTCGTGGTTACGCTCCATCTCTATGATCTCAAGTAGTCGGCTTATGCGGTCCAGTCTTGCCTTCTCCACCTAGTTGACCAGTCGGCCTCGCCTACGCCTATCTATGGATTGTCAAGAAAATAGAGGCATGTCGATAGAGACCGCTGGAGCAAATATGAGCTACGTCGAGAAACTAAAACATGCACGAGACGAGAGGATTGATTCATATCAAGGAGGCCTTGCAGGTGCCGGGCGTCCGTGCCACGGGCCTGACGAAGACAAGCCCCTTTCGCCTCCATTTTTTGGGGGAGTTAGGGAGCAGGATTTACAAGTGCGGCCCAGGGGACTATGGGCGACACTTAGACAAAGCTCGATCCCGAGCTTCAAAGTGTAAATAAAACAAATCTCCACCAGCGAGATGTTCGGTTGGTAGAAATTCGCTGCTACGTGGCCATTAGAATCAGAAAAACATTCGGTGTATGAGTGCGGGGAGGTGCCGAAGTAAAGTGCAAAGCTGCTTCACCAGCGATGGGACGGGAGCCGAGAACCTACCGATGGCTTGCTCTCGAGTGAAGTAGACGGTGTTATCGTCTCCCACCGTTGGGGTAGTCGGTCGTGCGAAATCCTCAGCCCGATTCGACAAGGGCCTAGTTGTCTGACCTTAGTTCCTCTGCCGAGACATAGCGACAACTAGGCGGCTTGCAATAAGCGTTTCCGGGGAGTCTCCCTCAACACACCCGGTCGGCTATTGAAATACTCTTCGTAACCTCTTGCCATTCTCTGAGAAGCAAATAAAAAAATAAAAAATAAGAAAAAAAGACATAGAAGGGATCGGCTTGAGATCCGTTAAGCGAAGGTATGAAACCCTCGAAAGATAAAGAAATCCCTCGGAGGTTTACATCCCACAGTGAAGCAAAAACTAGAGGCGTGAATCGAAAACCTTTGCGGAGACCTAATAGGATGCTGACCACGAAAACACTCAAACAAACAACGATAAAAAGAATGTTTGAGATCTGAAACACTCCTGCAGAAAAATCGATAATTAAGCCAAGGTCGAGAGTCTTCAGTGACTCCTTTGAAATGAAAGTTCACGGAAGCACAGAAAAGGCAAAATCGTAGGAATCATAAAACTTTGAGAAAACGTAAACGAAACTGCTATCGAAACCCATACCCCTATTTGTAGGGGTAAGGCGTTGACAAACACATTAATGGCGAAATCAAAACAAGATCGCTATATATATTTTGAGACGTTCATTTCCCACACGCTTTAAACTCACGGCTTGTCATCTCCTTACATTCAACATTTAATACTACGATTATTTTCCCAATTGGAAAACCTGAAATTCCAACCAACCGAGAAAAATGAGGGCATTATGAGTACCGTGGTTTTTAAACCCACCACTCAATGGGCCCAGCCCCTTGGTCCATGGTCCGCCTGGCCCACAATGTGAAGCGGCTTAAGCCCACCGATCATATTAAAACTTGTAAGCACTACCTAGTCGGGAAATTCGGAGGCCCGCCTGTGAAAGTCAGGGTATCCTTCCAAAGGCCAGCCTTAGGGCAACCCGTCTAGAGTTCTAAGTCTCCCAATCGGCCATCCTCCTGCTTATGGCAAGTTCGCTATGGACGAATGGATACAGGCGGGAAATATGCAAAAAGGTATTTATCCACAAATTTCCTAGTTTCCAAATCTCTTACTTCTCGGAAGATTAACCCTTGATAAGGAAAAATTAATCTTTGATAAGGAAAGAGAGATTTTGTTCCTAAGAAAATGAGATTCTTTTCGGAGAAAAATGGGGAGGGATTCATGAACCACTCTCTATAAGTCAAGGATCCCCATAATGAGAAGGTATGCAATTCAAGCTTGTGCGAGCTTAAGCTGCTTTTCATCTCAGTATTTTCTTGACAATCGTCGAAGAGATGGCGAGCCGATTCTTGAATCGCCCTTATTACAAGTTTACATTGCGTCGCTGATGCCCCGGAGATCAGACGATCAAGGTCACAACGGTTACAACACTCTTAAGAATCGATTGAAAACTAGTTATAAGTAAATTATGTCAAAATTTTTGAGGGGTGAGTCAAATTCTATATTTAGAATATTAAACCCTTTAATAACTTGCCGTGATGACATTAGGTCTCTCATATATTTTAATTTTTCTCAACCAAGGTATCAGTTTTTTATTTTAGTTGAAGCTTCTCTAAAATCTTAATTGATTACTTTTTAAGTTTAATATATAGTAAAACGTTTGAAATATTCTTATTTAATTTTATTTCTTAGCTATATATATATATATATATGTGTGTGTGTGTGTATAACAGCCCCATTTGCTGTGATAAGAAATCTCTGAATCGCTTGAGTTGAGTGCCGTATTTGTATGCAACTATGATTGAATGAGAATAAAGGTAAAGACCAGAATCCAAATGATATGAGTGAGCTTGGATTTTCATAGAGATTGAATTTGTCATTCAATTATATTCTAGAAAACCATCCAAATGTGGTAACAAATAGGTTGATTTCGATCCTTATTGGAAAAGCAGTTCCCATGCACACATTTGAATAAACATAAAAATAGATTATTATTTTTTAAACAGTGCAGATCTTATATACTTTTAAATGTACCTAATATTATTGATCTTCATGCAGTTTCAGTTATATGAACCACGTGGGTAAACACAAACCAAATTATAAAAAAAAAAGGATATATAGTATTTAAGGACGCTTCAACATCTAACGGTAATTAATCATGGGTACCACCACTTTGCTTCACATCATGTGGACACCAATGAAACACTCAAATTTTATTACATCATATCACAACGAAAAAACAGGAAGTAGAAGGCAAAGAAAAAACCACACATGAAATTATTAGTGGCAGGCAAACTGCAAGCATAATGTGAAAAACTGAAGTAGAGGCTTAGTAGAGTGCGTTAATGGCGTTCTCGTCATGGCAGCACCCAAAGGTTATGTACTTCTCCATGATCTTGAGGCATTCTGGACACTTGATCCTGTCCGGAATCCTTCCAATTTCGCTCGGGAACTCAAACCGGCAGCAGGGCTGAGAATCGCTGTGAAGCATGTTATGATAATCCATGCATGCTATCTCGAACCCCTTTGGAGGCACATCGTCCCTCCATTTATTGAACTCGGTAAAGGTGGTTAAAACAGTGCTGCTGTGGCCATTGACGAACACAAAAGATCCCTTGCTCAATACAGCCCATCCTCCTTCCTTGTCATAGCTCAGAAGTTTCTTGATTTCCCGCAACATGGGGTCCTCATCATCACCCCTCCCTAGCTGGTCTTGGAGAACAACATGCTTTCAGTCAGGTCAGACGAACCATGAGTGAGATCACGTGGCGGCAGCCCACAGATCACCTGTGATACCTGCTGTTCATTCTCTCTCTGTTGCTCATGCGATACACATGTCCCAAAGGTCATGCGACTAACTTCATCACCCTTTATCAACATAATTTTCACGATCATAATCAGATTTTCTCGATGGCGGTGATTCGCTGCGCTGATGGCAAAAATGTTTCTATTATCGTGCGTTGATCTAAATTATTATTAATCAGGCTATGGATTTGGAAATAAATCCCAAGAGGATAAGAAAAATGGTAAATACATGGTTCAAAACATGTGAATAAAAAATAATAGTTAAGGTATTGTCTTAACTAAGAGTAAGTACTACCTTGTCCAATTATTCAAGATAGTGTTTACAATTAGTTAAGGTAATATATTGGGTGATTAAGATAGTATCTCTACCCAAAAGATAATTATTTTTCCTCCAATAGACAATGTATTTCCATTATATTCATACTTTTTGCTTTTATTTTCAAATCAGCACCCTAGTGCATATTTTTGCCTAACTAAATATCTAGATTGGTAAAGGTGAATTACCCAGTTCAGTACAGTTGGGTCAATGCCATCGACCAGCAGCTCAAGCCTCCAAGTCTCTTCCTTCCACAAAGCTTCCTCTCTGAGACTGGTGAAGGGAGGCGATTGCTCCCCCCATATCACATCATGTGGATAGCATTAGGGCTCACCACCTTACCTTGTGGGTCTAGCACCACCAGGATGGGCTTGTTCCGGAAGTGCCAGATCTCCTTGATGAACCTGACCACTGCCCTATCAACCATTTTAGGAGTGTAGACGGAATACCAGGGCATGTTGGCCTGCAGATTCTCAAACCGATCTTGCATGGCACTTGTCCACGTGACAGAGGGGTCCACAACTGGGATCCACACAACTTCGTACTGACTCTCCATCCTAGTCCCGGGGACACGAGACTCATTATAGATCTGTTCAAGAATTGAAAGCTCGTCATGGGAGATAGACAGGCCTGATATGAGCAGCAAAACATTCTTCCTCCTCAACACTTCGATGTTAACCTGCGGTATTAACATTTAGAAGTACATTAGCTTAGTAGTAACAAAAGGAAATAGAAATCTGTAATAAATTTTTTATATATGATGATATCCTGGAATAATGCAGTGATGTGTTTGGAGAGCAAACCCTTCTCTTTGTAGAGCATTCAAGCAGTGGCAACGCATCGTCCTTGGGACAAATCAGTGCCCTGAGAATCTTCATGTTGTCAATGTGAATACTCTCAAAGAGATTCTGAAGCATTCGGAAAGTTTCAGCATGAATCTTGCCATCTGCATCAAACTTCAATCCCTTGTCAGAATTAAGATACATTTCACTGTTATGTATGGAATGGTTGGTGTCACACCTGTAATTGGTAACAAGATCAAGTTGCTTCTTCAGAAGATCCAGTATGCTATTGATCTTGTGAGTCAAGGTGGACAGTTCCCACGCCTCACTCGTAGCAGACGTCCAGTACCTAAAATCATTGCAATTGTCATAAGTAAAATGATTGCTGCCCAAGCAGCTTTCCCAGTGGATTAAGTGGCATGTTGTGTAATTTAATTTCTATCAGCAATGATCGATAGTATAACATACTCATGGCTCATGCTAGTGAGGGTTGTAATCTGAGTTGCACAAGCCTGCCTCCTGATGGTCAATAAACAGCAGTGGGGATATGGGTCATTGCTGTTGCTAATGCTGGTACGTCCTGGCTAATGTACATGGGCGGGAGCTCCTTGAACTCAATAATGCATCTGGTAACGTCCATCATAGCCTTGATCAGATTGTTAAGAGCCTCAAACCGCGGTTTCAGTGGACCAGAGTGCTCAAGATGACCGGCAACTGCTTGAGGATAGCCATTGATTTTGCAGAGTTGGTTGGTTGTGTAAATCTGAGCAAAGCCAGAATTCCCATAATTCGCAACAAAGCTGCCAGGAGTTAGCACCAGCTTTGCATCCATGAATAGTTTGATAACAGATTGAAAATAGAGAGTGTGGTTATGAGCGTCCCCTCACTTAAATAACGTATGCGATCTGAATACAAAATTGATTGGCCACATAAGAGTGTCAAGTTTTCTGTATTTCATTCAAAGAAATGAAATTTTGCAGTAGTTCTTTGTAATAACCTCGCAGGAAATTCGATCTATGGTAAATGACAGCGCTTCTAGCAAAGAAATGAAACTGCCTTCAGAAGTTTCAAAGCGTGGTTGGGAAGCCTGCAATGAAATCACAAGTGGGTATTAGCTACTATATATGCATAGAAAATTTAATTAGGGCTGTCAAAAATATTAGGTCTTCAATAACTACGAGGTAATAGTAGTGTTTATAACCGAAATCGAGGGATCAACACCGGGTGTGGCACGATGCAGGATGTCTTCGACGAGCTGGAACAGAGGCCTAACATCAAACTCTCGGCCATCAGGAGCATGGGTGGAGTGAATTTGTTTCACCATCATGTTGTCATCGGACATGGATATCATGCTCCTATCATGTCTGATCATTTGCTGCAACGAAACTGGATTGATTTTGGTTAGTTCAGGCTTCAAAACTTGCTGCCTCAGAATTGGGTTGGCCTCCGTCCGGTGAGCTGGGTTGAACGCTTGGTGGGTTGAAGTTGGGTTGACCCCTTGCTGAACTGCAGATGAGTCGAGCAGTTGCTGCATTGGATTGGGTTTGAGCAGCTGCTGCAATGGGTTAGGATGGAGCAGTTGCTGCATAGGATTTGGGTTGTTCACTTGATTGGGATTGAGCAGTTGCTGCATAGGATTTGGGTTGACCACTTGATTGGGATTGAGCAGTTGCTGCATAGGATTTGGGTTGATCACTTGCTGCATTGGAGTTGGGTTATTGAGTTTGTTGGCCAATTGCTGCAATTGACCTGTGATGGCTTTGTTGGTATTCTCCATCTTGGGTATGCCAAGGAAGGTAAGTATATAGCTAAGGTTTCAGGCCGAAGGGAAGAGGAGAAAATGGGTTGTGTTCCATTTCCAGACTGCTTGCCCTTTATATACTCTTCACAAACGAATAAAGCGAGCCTCGCTGAATCAACTTCTTTGCTTCCACGATAATTAAAATCCAACAACGTCTGGACCAAGACTTGCTTTCCTGACTCATATATCCTCTTGTTTCACAATTTTATTCTCTTGGGTGGTCGAAGAAGCATTTAGTTACTTCTGAATTAAGGGCAAGGTCCGGGAACTTGGCACCTAAGAAGCACAGACACGGATACGGTCACGAAATAGAATCTGACGGGACAAGGGGGCGCGATAAATTTGTAGAATACGGATATGGAAAGGATATGGTATAATAAGATAAAATAAAAATAATTATCGCTTCTGAAATATTGTAGCCATTATTTTCTAAAAAGAAGGAAAAGAAAATGAAAATATTTAATTTCTAAAATTATTTTCCTTGAGCTTTGTTTGAATCGGAAAATACGAAAGAAAATAGAGAAAATAAAGAGAAAAAGTAAAAGGAAAAAAAAATTTGGAATGAAATTAAAATGTTTTTTACAATTATTTTCCGTGCATTTTTCTACATGTTTTAAAATGACTGTTTATAGAGAACCGCTACAAAGTTGTTTTAGGTGTTTTCTAAAACTATTAACCCAAAACTATTTTCAAGAACAAAATAAATTAGGCTAGCATTGATTTTTTTTTTTTTGACTTTTTAAGAGTTTGTATATATAAAATATTATAAAATCAATTAAGTTTAAAACACTATTTAGTTTTTTATGTTCTATTCAAAAATATAGCCAAAAGGCCCAAAAAAGAAACAAAATACACCACTTCTGTGGTAACATTTTCACAATGGTTCTGGACTCGTGGAAACAGGGGAAGAAAAGAGAGATCAAAAGGAAAATATTCGTCGACCAACTTCACGTCTTTTTTACCTCTCACAAGTCACAGGTTCCACTAGACCAGTAAACCTTTTCTCCTTCTCTCTTCTCTTCATCTTGCCCTGCATCTATTCTATATATTTTTTAGATTTCAGTTTCTTCCTCTCTAATTCTTTGGTTTTTTTCTTTACTCTTCTCTAATCAGATCTTCCGTGATTTTTACTGATCGAAAGATGTCCAATATTTATCCTAGGTTTTCTTTTCTTCTGATCTAGGGTTTCATATTTGGTAGTAAGTTTTTCCCTCGTTTTGTCTATTCATTAATTTTCTTGGTTGAACATTTGTTTTGTTTGGATATTGATATTTTGCTAAAGCATGAGAGGAGCCATTGAGCAATCCATTAACCTTTTTGTGTTTTCATGAGGAAGAAGGGTGTTTTTTACTCTTTGAGGAAGAAGAGAAAAGGCCAAAGTTGGAGTTTAATGAAAAAAACCCATAAAATTTGTTAGTTGTGTCGGTCGGTATTAGGTAGGTGGCCGTGTCAAAGCGCTTTAAGCACTATTTGATGATGCGTCGCGTGAGCGTATCGGACATATCGACGCGTGTCCACATGTCCGACACACGGATACTCCACAGACCCAAACGTGTTCGGACCCGGTCTTGGCACAAGGACATTCTTTATTCAGTGTGGGAATTCTTTATTAAAACATCTAAATTGCAGCCTTTGAAACCTCATTTAAGTGATAAAAGGGTGAGACGAATTTATATGAGAGATCTCATATTAAAAGTCTCTACTTGAACATGATAATGATAATCAAAGTGAATAATGGTAAAAAGAAAAAAAAAAACATCGAAAGTACTGCAATTCCCACCATTACTTTCTCAAAAGTGGGTAGTCCATTAAACTGTAGCATTTTACTTCCGACTGAACTTCATTAAAGCATCCAAAAACGCGTTTCATGCCTGGTAACTCTTTCCCATCTTTTTTATTAAATGGTTCAATCAATGGACTAATGAAGAATTTAGAAATGATTAGCAGTCATGTTTGTAGGCATCGAAGAAACCCAGGAACAAAAAGGGCGAAAAGGCATGCATGATTTAGCATATAATGTCACATGCTTCAGTGATGCGTTATAATTAAGGTGCTTCTTTATTAAAATTGAGAATATTATTGGCTCAAAAACATTAAAGTGAAAAGAGATAAAAAGTGTCGCCGGTTCCTTGCTTCCAGTTTCTAGAAATAAATGTGTGGATGCCCCCAGGAAATGGTATGAAGGATTGCCAAGTATTTGCTCCTGTCCCTGAAAAGCATTAAAGAAGGCAGAGATAATGAAGGCAACAACCCAACAAAAGGAACTATCCAAGATTTGACAGAAAACAGTATTTGCTTTACTTTTCTTTTTTTCCTTTTTTTTTTTTTTTTTTTCCTTTCTCTTTTTCTATGTGTAGAGAAGACATTCAAATCATGGAAGCATCTATGTACAAAGAATCTTCAACTATTTTGAAGTTATATCTAAATATTTATAGCTGTCACACCGTATCTATAAGGAACCTAATAGAACTATCAATGCTCTAGCACTGATATTATATATTCAAGAATTTAACTTTCAAACTTCCTTGAATTAAGATGTTAATTGTAGTAACTTTGTAGATTAGATAAAAAAAACAACCTTTAGATAGGATCATGGTAAAACCTACTGATTATAAACCTACTACCAGAAGTAGCTTCACCAAATCTTCTACGTAACTGAGTTCACTAGCAAACTTAAAGTTATTGTCTATGAAAAATGTGAGTATCATGGTATTTGAGCCCAAAGCATGTTATCTGATAGGCCTAGCATTTGTACAGACCCTTTGTCTGATCCAAACCCAACCTGTTACTTCAAAACCATACGGGGGTTGCTTAGACGAGAGTAATCCTCGCACTGTTTGAAGCCTCGAATTACCCAATCAACCGTATTACCGTCTACGAGATATTCATCCATAGATCTCTTAATTCACTATGTCTCAAAATGATAATTCCAAATAAGGGAATTGGTCTTTGATAAAGAAAGTCAAATTTTATCATTAGATCAGAGATATTATCCCTCCAAAAATAACGGAGAGTTAGTCTCTGATAAGGAAGGAGAGAATCTATCGTTGACATGACAAGATTATCTTACCAAAAAATTAAGGAGAAGTGGGATATAAACAAAGAAAACCCCCATGGGACGGAGTGCGTAACATGCATGCCCGATGGGCTTTCTAATTTTTAAATCACTTTTGGCTAAGCTTGACATCGGAGGCGGCCGGTAGCATTGTCGCTCTTTTCTCTTTTTTTTTAGGTTCACATCGTCCTACCACTACCTCGAAAGCCAAACGAATCAGTCTCTTGACAAAAATTGCATACACCTGGCTAGCAGAAATATATATCCCAATAACTAGCATAAATAATCACAGGATGCTTGGTAATTATCATTTTGAGAATTGTCTGATAGCTAAATATTATTTTTCCAAAAATAAAGCGATAGAGCAGGGTTTAATACTAGAGCCAAGGGTAAATTAATTAGAAATTTACCACTTGAGGACGCCAACAGATTATTAATGAGAAAGTCCTAGTGGTCAATATATAAGATTGGAATGTGATATGCAAATAGAAAAGAGTTAATGGCTTGAGGTGCGTAGTGAAACTTAAAAGTCAAAAAAGTTGGTATAAAGATAAAGCTAGTCAGCAAAAGGGGTTAGTTCTGTTTTTGCTCAGAATGGAGTTAAGAACGTGAAGAAAGAGAGGAGAAAGGGAGAAAGAAGAAGAAAGAAGAGAAGAAGGAGAAAGGAAGAGGAAAAGAGATTAAGCCAAAAGGTAAGGGTTTTTGGTTTTGATTCTTGTAAGATGGTTCTTTTAGGGTTTGGTTGGGGGGCTTTCTCCTATACTAGATTTGAAAGGATATGGGGTGGTAAAACCCAATCTGATTATTAGTGTAAGGATTTGAGGATTTTGTATAGAGGGGTATGATTCATGAACTTCTCTTTTTTTTTTTGAAAGTTAGGGTTTCATCCTAACCTTAGATTGGTTGAGTGATGGGTTGCAGCGAAACCCTAGATTCTTGTTTAAAGTGTGTTTTGGAAGATGTGTTGGGTTGAATAGAGTGGCTTTGATGTGTGTTTGAGTGTTGGAGTTAGTTAGGGTTTGACTTATGGAAAAAATGGGGAAAATCATAAAGTGCAGGCATTTTCAAGGAATTTTGGAATTTTCTATTTTGAAGCAGTGTTAGTATTTTGGCCATAACATGCTCATTTCTTGTCCATTGGGTGATTTCAGTTGGAGAAGAAGCCAAGACCTAGCCCTTCGAATGTCTAGAAGCAACCAAGAACTAAATCCTACCATAATACCCTTGAATTTGAGGTTGAAAGTCGGATCTGATTCATCCCTGTTACGGAGCGGTTCTGTTTTGAGTCATAAGTTGGGTTAGGTGGTCAAATGGAGTGATTGGAAATCCTTCTCAAAGTAGCCACATAGGGAGTAACTTCATGAAAAAAAGTATGGCCAAATTATATGGCTCATTTGTTCCCATAATTTAAGTAAAGTAAGGGTGAAGAGAGGGCACATATTACATCCCTAGGAAATAGTCTCGGGGAGGGTCAGAGTGTAAAAACCATAACTCTTGATTTTGAGAGGTCGAATGACCTGATTTAGAGGATGGTGAAGCTAAGAGATAGGGGAACTTTTTGGTCCAAGAGAAGACCACAATGAACAAAAAAGCATGTATGGCTGAGTGAAATTGTAGTTGAGAAAAAAAAAAAGGGAGGTCTTGAGAATGGGTTAAAAAAAAAAAAAAAAGAAAAGGGGGTACAAGTGTTAAGTGTGTTGTTTGTGTAACCCTAATAAGGGGTGTTAAATGTTGATCTAGTAAATTAGCAGAGAGAGTGCACTTGGGGATAAGGTTTATGATGGAAGGTATAAGAATATATGTGGTCAGTGGTATTAAAGTAATAAACCACTTAAGTAATTTTTATTGACACGGATTGTGAGAGGCTAAGGAATCTTATGACTTGTTATTTGCAGATCCTTTGGAGTAGCCTCGGGTTTTGACTTCCTTGGGAGACTTGCGGATTTTTGAATCCAAGGAAAGTAGGGGATCTTATAACCTTCTCCTGCTTATCTTGTGGTTTTGATGTTGTGAGAATTTTGTACATTCAGTCTTTGTTGTGTGATTTTCTAGTGATATATAAATGTATATTTTTATATATGTAAATCTTTGAATGCTTGATGTATGATGTTTTTAAATATCCATGGTTGAATCTTTGTGAAATTGTTTTAAAGCATGACATGGGTATGAGGAGGCGTGTGAGAGTCGGATTGATGTAGTGGACACGGGACGATGACTAGTCCACTGAGTTTGTAGTCAAGAGGTCCGTGTCACGGGATGTGGGCATATCCACGGGTGGTAAGTCCCAGCAATTTGTCGTTGTTGATTCACGGGGTCATTCGGCTTCAAGTCACAGGTGGAAGCCGAAAGAGTCATTGATGAGGGTTGAGATGGTGGTAGTATTGCATTCATGTGTTTCCATCACCAACCTATTATTTGTAAAATGCTCCGCGTTTGGGAGATATTTTGAATTATGTATAAATTGAAATGTTTTTATGAGCATGGCTTGTTATGGGATTCACTGCGAGTTGTCAGAACTCTGCCCCATTATTTCCCTCCACCTTAGATCACGGTCTGAGACCCCGGTATGTGACATGGAAGTTGGACCTGTAGGGTTTTTGAGGATGGGAAGTTTGTATGCCAGCCTTAGCTTGTTGGTGGTTGAGCGTACATCTTGATGACTATTTAGTGTTATGTGGATATTCACGCTATATTTTTGGACGGAGGTTGGTATCTTTTGTGGATCATTGTATATTTGGCTTGTGTAGCCCACTTAGTTTTGGAACTTTGTGTAAATGTTGTTTTGATCGAGTGTATAGTTTTGGGTACATTGAGGAATTAACTTCTGTCTGGAGTATGTGTGTCAATGTTTGGAGACTTGGAGTAGTGTTTATTTACATTTCCGGTGATTACTCAAAGTGGAGTTTAGACTCAAGTTGTGAAAAAAAAAAATCGGGTGGTAAAATAGTAACATAAATCCTGCTAGGTAGAATTCGAGTGTGACAATTAGAACATCCTAGTGTTGGAGGAGTGTCCTCGAGCAAAAGGCATGCTACATAACTTTTCTACCCCCACGAAGAATGTTGTGTTTACCAAAGTTTCAATTCAAACATATAATTAGCAGAATCTAAAAATAAAATTAACCATTCTGTTTCAAAAAAATAATAAAATACTTACCTTCATGAGCAGAGTTACACAGCTTTAATATGATTCAAGCAACTATACTTACCTTCATGAACTAAAGATAGCTTTATGAGTTTACTCTTTGTATGTCCATCTTAAATTTTGAGTCTTTATTTCACCATGTTCCTTACAGTTCTCTTCTTTATATCTACACCGGTTAATTAACTGCAAGCGCTCTTTCTTTAATGAATGTCTCATACTATTTCACATCTTTAATTATTTTACTACATATAGTTGGAAGAATTTAATATCTCTCTTGTAACTTTTTCTCTTTCAAATCTAGTATATTTATAGAAGTAGTTTTACTATATTGTCCTATTTTATGAAAATTATTATATTCACATATGAACTTATTACAGGATTCTTTCTTTATGCATTTTGTGAGTACAGTGATCTTTAGGCCCCGGGCCTTACTACTCAGCAAACTCGGCGCTCGCGAAGAGCCCGCCCTGGCTTGTCTCATGAAGCTACCCAAGACGACCCACTATATTAAAACCACATGAGAACCCACCATACGATAAAATTCTAAAACCCGTCTAAGATCCTAAGTCTCCCAACCGGCCATCCTACCGTATATAGAAAGGGTAGCTATGGATAAGCATATTATGGAAATCACTCGCGAGGATATTTATCCGCGGTTCTCATAGTGTCAAAATATCATATATCTCAAAAACATTAATCCTTGATAAGGAATAACTAGTCCTTGATAAGGAAAGAAAGATCTTATCACCAAAATCACGAGATTATCTTTCCTAAAATCAAGGACAATTTTGAATATAAAACAAAGACTCCCCTGGAGGTATGCAAGTTTACCTTGCACTTGTATTTTCGAGAACGTCAAACAATCCGGATAACAACACACATTTGCTCCTAATGGGAAGCAACAAGTTAGTTTTTCAAACAGAATTGTGATCTTTCAAAATATTTAAATATTGATTAATCTTTCATACCTATCTCTAATAAAATACAAAATTTCGATATTACAAAATGATGGAAATCTTGTGAATCCACACTTTCTTGTGTATCTAGAGCAACACATGATCTACAAGAACCACCCAGTATCTATAGTAACATGAATTATACTTTTTATATAGTAATACATATAATTGGAGATTGAGAGACAAGAGTGCTAGGAATTAATTCTTGAAGTCGTTTGAAGGATTAGAAAGTGGATATGTAGAGTCAAATTAAAGCTTGGAATATGAAAACAAATTTGAGCTTTGAATTTGGATCTCGTTAAAGTTAAAGATGTTCAAGAGATAAAGATGACGAATGATAATAAGAAAAGAAAAATGAAGACTGAATAAGAAGACAAAAGTGAATAAAAAAATTAAACAATTATTTGTTGTTTATGTTTTCTTAATCTATTAAACATGAGATATTCTTAAAGGTTGAGCAATGCATAAAATTGATAGCTAGGTGAGTCTCAACATAGTTGAATGTATATAAACTGCACCAATGTAATTCTCACTTGTTTTTCTTCCTCTTTTTCATGTCATTTATTGAAATGTGAATACAAAATTGTACTTTCTATTATCTCATTTTCTTTTATACTTCAATATTTTAAATTTAGAGTTATTTGAATAAAAAAACAAATTCAATTATGACTTTTTTCTATAAAAACAAAAATTGACATTTCTACAATTTTTTATAAATATAAACCTGATAAATGAAATGAATGAAAAAGTATAATTGTTAGGAATGTTTAAAATAACATCAAGAAGTTTCATTTAATAATGAAAATTAAGACAAAATAACTAAAGATAATTGGTGAAGCGTTCAAGTTTTAAAAGATAGGATATCCAAGGAAAAGGATCCTAGCCAAGTTTTACTATATTATAACAAATTACTTAGTTGTCAAAACAAACTAAAAAAACTTAACTAAAATTTAAACAAAAGGGCTCATCGGGATGGCTCACCAATTAATGGGCCATACTAAACCACCTATTTGGTTTGCATGTTGACTTGTGAGAGCCCGCTAAACACTCGACGGCCACCTCCAACCAGAGTAATTCTTCAATAAGTTCATATTCATCGTCATAGAGTTCCCAATTTAAGAAAGATAAAATATATATATATATATATATATATATATATATATATATATATATATATATATATATATATATATATATATATATAGATTTATCAAACATGTAATTTTTGTTATTGTTAACCAAAAAGTTTTAAGAAGCATGAAAGAGGAATATTGCAAGAAAGGTATGGAAGATGGTTGATGCAGTCACATAAATAATCATGGTTGCAAGCTGGTTTGTGTGAACTAACAACAAAAGAAATCACCTAGTTGTAATGTGTTGATAATGTTATTGTATGTTGTGTATCGTATATGATGTACACATACACAACAAGCTTTACTCAAGGTGCAAAGGCAACCCTAGTTGCATACATTTGGGAGTTGGAGAAGGGTTTTGAGATGCATCCAATCTATAATGAATTAGGAGGAGTCAGTTGTACTAAAGCCTTGAAAACAAAATTTTATATGCTGTGCCAATAGTCATTGGGAAGGAGGTGTTGATAATGTGAAAAACGTCTTTCACAATGTGTTTTCACTAGCTCTGGTTATGTTGTCATGGCCTCAAAGAAGCAAGAAAATGTGGCTCAATCTTCAGCTATATATAACCAAGAATGGTCAGCTTCTATTTAAGGCTTAGAAGAATGTTTGAAGATTTTAGAGAAGAGTCTAGAGAAGCTGCTGACTATTATATAACAAGAAGTCCAAAGAGCAAGTTGCTGATATTTTGACTAGCCCACTTCCTTAAGTTAAGTTTCAACATTTGAGAGCAGCATTGGAAGTTCAAAGAATAGTACATTGAGGGGTATATATATGATGTTGAAGATATTAATGCTGTGTAGAGTGTTAGATCTACTCCTTTGTATACAAGTTTAATTTTATATATACGGGTGAAAAATTGGAGCACCTCTACGAACTACACCTTACACTGAATCTCGGAAAGGGTCCAAGAAAGCTGTTCTGTATGCTGAGGATGTGAATGAAAGAGTGCAGAAGGAGAAAAAAAAAATCAGATCGCTCTTTTCCTCTACCCTGTTTTGTGCAGACTCTTTGTGGATACTATAGCTGAAGTAGCAGCCAACAATGCTTCTGGAATCTGTCATAAACAACAAACAATCTTGCCAAATAAGAGTACAATTTTAATAGAGATTAATATGGTGTCCATTTATACATCACAGCAGCGGTAAACGATGAACTTCTCAATTTTACGGCCACACTCTGGGCAACTAGTGTTTCAGGAATCATCCCAGCGGCAACAAGGAGCTCTAATTGATTGCAGTGATGTTGGGGTTGAATCTTCAAAAGATGATCCTTTAGCGCCTGCAGAGCCTTTTAGAACTTGGCTACCTTCCACTGATTATACTCCCTTAAACAAGTTAAAAATGAATCCCCTTTTGCCTTTGTGACCTCCTCAGATCCTTGACTGAGCAGAGCCCATCCCTCATGGCTGCTATCTAAGCTAAGCATCTTCAAGACTTCTTGCATTATAGGATCGTCCTGGACAGTTCGGCCAAGACTTATCTTGGAGTACAACATGCTCTCAATTCTAACCCAGAAGTACCAAATTGAAGTCAGGCTTTCCAAATAGTAACTCAATTTTTTCTCAGTTATTGTTTTAATATTTGTATGGACTCGTTCCTTTGGATTGCTCTTTCCCATATAAACCATCTCCATGGAAATGCCTGCTGATTCTGCGCTGCTTTGCGATGACTGTAAACTCCTCGATCCATTGTATGTCGTCTCCTCCATATAACCATATGATTTTTCCAGCTGCTATCTGATGAAGCCAGAAATTATTGTGAGACCTACTCAGCAAATGTATAAGCATAAAAAATGTATGAGTGGTAGTCATGATGGTGTATGTACCTGATTGGAAATCCATGGATCAATGCCATCCACCAGAAAATCGAGATTCCAAGTTGCTTCCTTCCATAGAGCTTCCTCCTTTGAGACTGTGAAAGGGAAGGCCTCATTCTTCCAAGTCAACATCATATGCCAAGCATTTTGGCATACTACTTGCCCTTGCGAGTCTAAAACCACAAGAATAGGCTTCCTTCCATAGTGCCACTCCTTTTTTTATAGAGAGTAATAACAGCACGATCTTTCAGTGAAGGGCTGTGCAAAGTCTAATCATGCCTGGTGTACCATGGCGATTTCTGAATCCGATAGATTCTCGGAACAACTTTTGACTGCTCTGAATCCAGGGATCAGATTGGTCTAAGACTGGGAACCATACAATCTCATACTGAATAGCAGGCCTCTTCTTCAGTGACTCATTGTATATATCTTCAAGAATCTCAAGTTCATCATGGGAGATTTCCAAGTTTGATATAAGCAAAATCACATGTGTTTGTTTAAGGATGTCTATATCAACCTGTTCTTCATCACAAGGAAATGAATTGTCTTATGAACAGGAGTATGAAGTAAAGAAAGTATCTAATTGATCCAGGGGAACACTTGAATCTATTGGGTATATCAAAGTACAAAATTTTGCCAAGTTTTTGTGATAAAAGAGTGAGATTAAGATTTAAGAGAAAACCCTTTGGTTGGAGCGTCCATGAAAAAGTGGCTGCTGGTTATCCCTTGCATAGATGAATGCTTTGAGAACCTTCATGTTGTCAGTGTGGAAATCCTTGAATAATTCTGAAAGCATCTGGTAAGCTTCCATGTGCCTCTTCTCATCTGCATCAAATGATGGCTTCTTCTTGGACATAAGAATCTATAGGTTGATTTTGAAATGCTGCATTACTTACATGACAAATTAGCATCACAACCATAGAATTGCAAGAGATCAGTCTCACCTATGTGCTTAAGGCAGTCATCTAGATTATGTCTGAGGTGGTTATGTATGTTGCTGACCTTGTGAACCAGGGCTGAGATCTCCCAAGCATCTGAAGTTGACAGTGGGTGCCTGAAATGAGAAACTCTGAGGGCCTATTATTCCCATTTTTAAAAACTGTTTTATGTTCTCTAAATCCAGCGAACAGGAAAACAGGGAAAACATGGTTCCCAATTTTGTTTTGTTCTGGAAAACACAAAGAATACAGAAAACAAATTTAGAGAACAAGAACAGTTTTCAAAACACACCAAAATGTTATTCTTTGTGTTTTCAAAAACATAAACCAAACAGGCTCATCTTTCACAATACTAGCTGCATAAAAAATCCGACACGGTTTTATGAAAGTATACTTGTCAGGAGTGTTATCCATGGTCATTCAGATGAAGAATCAAATATAACTGAAACAGAATAGCATCATGTTGAAACTTAGATTTAGCTTATCCTCATCCCCAACCCTCTCTAAGCCTAGCAATCTGGGAAGCACAGGCCACATCTAATTGTCCAATACACAGCTATGGGGATAATAGCCAGGGCAGTGGAGAATGCTGATACATCTGTGGTAATGTACTGAGATGGGAACTCCCTAAACTTGACGATGCAATTGGCAACATCCAGCATGGCTTTTATAAGGTCCTTGATTGAATTGAACCGGGGTTTCAGCATGCTCGAACTCCCCAAGATCTCAGGTACTTGTTTAAGGATTGCAATAGATTTGGCCAGTTGGTTTGAGTGATATGACTGGAAAACAAGCCAGAACTCTCCATAGTTTACGGCAAAAGCAGAGAGAGTCAGCACCAATTTAGCATCCCATGGCTGGCTTGATACCATTTTCAACACTGAGATTGCCTTCTGATGTGCTTCTTCTCCACCAGAGCACTTGCATCTTATCTGCCAAACACCATGATCAATTAAATACAGGCATAAAAACACACCACATGTTTGCAAGATGATCATATTCTATTGTTTTGTGCTTCATTACCTCACAGGAAATTCTGTCAATGGTGTAGGCCAAAGCTTCAGGAGCTGAAACGAAGCCAGTTTGGGTAGGCTTGTCCTCAAAAGCTTCCACATCATGTGTTTTTAGGTCCTAAAGATTAAAATCAGAACAGCAGCTAGCATTAAGTACTGAACTGCATCAAATCTACAAGCACTTCTTGTATTGAAAGCTAATTTCTGATTCTAGAGCTGGAAAATCATACCAAACCATCAAAAGTGGCATCAGTCTTTGGGGTGGCACTGGTAAAGATCTGCTCCACCAGATGAAGAAGAGGTTTGACATCAAACTCTCCCCCATCAGGCTCATGGGTGGCCTCAATCTGTTTCAGCATCACATTGTCATCAGAAACCGAGGAACTTGAGCCGATCGGGTGATCAGTTTCTGCTGTACATTCTCTGAGGTTTGCTCACTGGACATCTTGAGCTATACAAAAGGCACAAGCTTTAGTTTTAAGGTGATGGAATGAAGGATGGTTCTGGACTAATATGGCTGGCCCTTTTTATATATAGCACAAGGAATGGAATAAAGCAAAAGTGAATCAACTACCTTGCTTCTTCTATGTGTAGTTTAACTTTAAAGCCCCTGAGTATTGAAACAGACAATGCAGCTTTAATCATCCCAGAAGCTTTACCTTTTTTGGCAAAAGCTTAGAACCATTGGAACAAAGTGGAACTCATTCAATGCTTCGGTGTTTAATTGTTTCTGTTGTTGGCCACCTTTGTCTTCCTTTCACCTTGCTAACAGTTTAAGCAAGTTGATTAAAGTTTCTAATGTGATTCACATGGACATTAATGAGATAAAGTTTTTCTTGTGATTCACTTTGTTTTATTAAATCAGGGCCTTACATGCTTGTGGAATGCTACAAATGTGATGTAATGTTTCACTTTTTTTCAATAAAATTGTTTTCAAGATAGTGCTTCTCTAACTTTTTTCCTTTTAGCATCTTTTTTTATTTTGAAAAACATAAGCAAAGAGGCATGTTTGTTTACTTGTTTTTAAAGCGTTTATGTTACCCGAAAGAAAAACAGGAAAACTAAGAAAATATGTTTGGTTTTTTAGTTTTTTATTAAACGTAAGAAAGCGAAGCTTAATTTAAATTCAAAAAATAAGAAAATCAATGACTTGTTTGGTTCATGTTTTTTAAAATTGTTCTTAAGAACATTTTTTGAAAACACTATTTTGATTTTATCTAAACGTATTTTTTATATTAAAGAAATATTTGAGTCTTTGTATATTAAATAAGTGTAAATTACATGTGCAAGATGAACGAAAATGTAAATGTTGACATTGACTTAGAAATAGAAGGGTAGTGGAGGCCAGGCTGCGGCGACTGAATCTGCAGTGGCCTTTAAATTCGTTCAATAGTAATATTATTTTGTGAGAGAGCCTGAGTCTTTCTGGGAATGCTGAGAGATGTGCAGAGTTTCGCCGTCGAATCCTGAGCGATGGGCCAAAAGGTCCGTCGGCGGTAGGAACTGTCATCGGAAACACGTCGAGGACGGGTAGTCGCCATCGCCATCGCTCTCGCTCTGATTAGAGGAGTAGGTAGTACTGTAATATTGTCAATTTCATTTTGGTTCTCTTGTGTTAGTTGTTTCTTGTGTATAAACCCAAAAAAAAAAAAAATTTATATATATATATATATATATATATATATATATATATATATATATATAATTGTCATATATAATAATAGAACTTGTCATATAGTAATGTCAACATCACCTCGAGCTCATGATGGTTTAAGAGAAATAAATTCACGAATTTGGAGAGTTAAAGCTCAAAGTTCTTGGAGAAAAGGGTTTGAGTGAAAATCTGGCGGAAGGAAAGCATGAAGTCGATGGGCGAGGTAGAGGAAAAACAAGAGTGATAGCGGTCCGTAGACGGCAATTTGGGTAAGCAAGAACCATGAATGCGGATAGAAATGGGATCAATCTAAAGACAAGTCTCATCATCAACTAACTTATGAATAGCTTGTGAGACTGTTGGTAAATAATCCTGATGTAGAATATGACTTATGGTTTATTAATTTCATCAGTCACATTAAAGCCCGAAGCAATCATCACTTGTTCATGGTGAACATAAACCCGATTTGGTGTCGCGAGAATTTGAGAGAGCGGTTCTAAGCAATTGGTGATCCCAAAATGGATTTGAGCGGCTTTGTGATATCTGTTAATCCGTTCGCTGGTTATAACGAATCCTAATAAAGTTTTGTCAAGCAAATAGAGTTTACTGAGAAAGATTTGAATAGATGTATTCTTAAAATAGAGGCAATATATAGATACAATTACATCCTAAAAATTGGAGTTACACAAAATGGGAAAAACAAATTGTTTCTATATCTATATACAAGATTGGTCAACTAACATAATTTCTACGATTAATTACACAAATTGTTTCTATATCTATATACAAGATTGGCGGTCGACTAACGAGTTTCTAGGATTAGTGCAGAATCGATCTAATATGCGAGACCTCCCCACCGAGGTTGTTGCGTAGATGTACTATAAATATACGACTTGTCAGTACTCCATAAAGAAACACCTTCCACAGCGCCTTTGTGAGCATATGGAGTCAAGAAATGACTCGGATTGAATAAATGAGAATTGTATAATCTTTTCATCGAGGTTCTCCTTGATGAAATGACGATCAACTTCAACATGTTTAGTGCGATCATGTTGAGCAGGATTTTTATGCGGTTGAATGGTACTTATTATCACAATGGAGATTCATAGGTGTAGCATATTCAATCCCAAAGTCCCTCGGTATATTCCTTATCCATAACAATTCGCGCTACCGCAGGCCATACCTCGAAATTCGGCTTGACGCGATCTTGCTACTACCTTATGCTTCTTACTTTTCCAGTGACAAAGATTACCTTCCACGAGTAAAGTAACCGGATGTGGACCTTACGGTTGTTTGATGCTCTTGTCGAGAATCTGTGTATCCTTCAATGTTAGAGATACCATTTTTGAGAACAACAAACTTTTCTGGAGCACTCTTTAAGTATTTTAAAGATCCGATGAAGCTGCTTCCATATGTTCTTCACTTGGTATCATGAAGCGCTCACAATGCTCACGCACATGTCGGCCTTGTGTGTGATAAGTAGATTAATCTTTCAGCTTCATCGTGGCGATAACGACCCTTGTACGATTGGGAGGCAATTAAAATTGAGCTTATGATTCATTTCCATGGCGTCTCTCTTGGTTTTGCAACAGCATTGGTTAGGTTAGAGATCTAGCACATATTTTAAGTGATGACAGACTCCATGTTTCGATCTTGCTACCTCGATTCCCAATATTCAGTTACTGAGATCCTTCGTTTCAAGTTTAGTGGCTAAATACTCTGTAGCTTTCATTTCGCATGGGTCATCTCACATCCAAGACCATATATCATCAACATACACAATTAAAGTTGTTACTTTTCATGCTTTTGTGTTTTATAAACAAGTGTGATCCCGAGTTACTTTGCTTATAGCCGAACTCCTTCATTGTAGTCGAGAATTTCCCAAACCATGCTCTAGGTATTTGTTTATTGTCTGATGACTTTTTAATTTCTGATTTTCACCTTTACATGAAGAACCATTTTAACTTTCCGTTAGGCGTAGCTGTGTAGACCTCTTCTTTGAATCTCCATTGGGAAAGCATTTTTTAACGTAATTGTTGTAGAGGCGGAGTCTCGATTTCTTGCCTATAGATATAAGAATGAATTGTATTAATCTTATGCTTGGTGCAAAAGTATCTAATAGTCATCCCATACCTTTCTTGCGTATCCTTCGCTACGACTAGTCACGGCTATATCTATCAATACTTTCATCTGGTTTGGTTTCATAGTGAACACCATGCATCAATTGGCTTCATTCCTTTAGGAAGTGGAACAAGTTCCCACATTGGCATTCTTTGTAGAGCCTCATCACCGTTCATCGCCTTTTCTCCCATTTTGGATCAGCGTGCATCCTGCATTACTAGGAATAGAAGCGCTGGACAATTGATTAGCATTAAATGCATGGATTAGTCAGCCTGAAGGATGACACATAGTTGTCAATTGGGTATTTGGTCTTAGCCGAGGATCGGGTTCATCTTGTTTTTTGGAACTCCCTATTCAATCTTTGTGTGGATATCTGGGAGTGTATTTTGCAGCGGAACATATGTTTCGTTAGACTCTCCCGAGCAAGGTTAATGCCACTTGAAGGAACATGCAGGTTGATTCTTGATTAATGGTGTAGATGGGGCGGCTACGGGGGTGTCGGTGGTGATTCACTCCCAGTTTCATGATTGTGATCACAGCCTTGTTTCCTGACATGCTTAAAATGTTCATTCACCTCTTCCAACTCAATAAACTCATCACCTCCACCACTCTCTTGTTGAATATTCTCTGCATTCACCTCTTCTAACTTGATAAACTCAGCACCTCCTCCATTCTCTTCACTTGAGTTCTCCCCTTGAAGAGAATTTTTAGAGACTCCCCCGGAGTAATAAGGCTCTAATTCTCGGAAAGAGGCATCTATAGTCACATGTAGCTTTCGGGTTTGTGGATCATAGTTTCACTCTCCTTTTAAATTGAGTAGCCAACAAAAACACATCGTTTGCATGGATCAAGTTTACTTCTCAAGATTTTAGGGATGTGAATGTATGCGTGCGTCCAGCTTCGGGGTTGAGATACGAAGATGGGAGGTGAAGTAAGGATTGCAATTTACGTGAGGAGTTTGAAAGTCTATTACTCGAAGGTGTTTGGTTGATGGGGTGGCTGGCCGGCTTCACCTAATAAAATCGAGGCATGTTCTTGCGAAGAGAATACGCACTACCTCCATAAAGTTGTCCTATTCTTTTCTCTCTTCGATCCATTTTGTTGTCGAGCATAGGTGCATGGTGTAGATGCGAATTCCATGGTTGCTCAAAAATTCTGAGAGAGGCATCTATAAACTCAGTACCATTGTCAGATTGTCAAACACGAATCTAGCTTTTTTGATCTTGGAGTGTGAGGCCGTTTTGTGAAAAGTGCAGGAATCTGAGAAGACACACATCACTTTTTTAATAGTAGGGACACCCAGAGTCGATTCTAGTTCATCCATCAATAAACATATCACAATGCTTGACTCTAGATAGAGGAACCTTTACGGGACCCCGAACATCAGTGAATAGCAGGTTACGAACTTTTATTAGGACTTGGTGAATAAAATACAGGTGGCTCTGCTTGATTCACAGTGTCCATGATGAAATTCCTATCACCCAAATCCACGAAAAAAAAATTGTGGTTGCAATTTCTTAAGATAGCAAGAAGAATAAATACCAATCTATGGTGCCATAACCATATAGTTGCTCCGGCCTTGTCTTTGTGCTAGTTTGATTTGCACATTGATTTTCGATCCCATTCTCTGTCGACTCACAAGTAGTAAGTTTGCCCATCTAACACCATAACGAGAATCTTAGTTAGAATGTCACGAAAGAGCGCAAAATGAGGGCGAGATTACGATGCGAGCGAGAGTTGAAGTAAGTTGGCTAGCAGACAGGTTGTATTGAGATGGAACAACGAAGGACGGTATCTAATGTAAGGTATTAGGCAAAGATAACATATCGCCCCACGTGTAGGGAGGTGCTACCATTAGCGGTGGAAATAGCGATTGAGAAGAAGGGATAGCAGTTTTAAGCGGCCCGGAGTCGCATCATGCGATCGGATACTGTATCAATAATCGAGTTCTATTCTTAGAAGTTGCGAGAAAATACGGTGCTTTACCAATAATGCGGGATAGGCAACATTTGCGTAGGCGGCGGTTGATTTTCTTTCGGCGATGTCATCTGGCTTTCGGCCAATCTTTTTACGAGACTTCTTTGAAGTCCCACCACTCGAACTCACGGCCACTACGGGTGATGGGTTTCGAGGAATGCGTATCACGATGGTTTGCTTTGCGAGGCTTGCTTTGGGATCAACCTGCTCGATACCATGTCAGAGCAATAGAGTTTACTGCAGGAAGATTTCAAAGAGATGTATTCTTCTCTACAAAAAATAGAAGCGATATAGATACAAATTCTGTCACAAAAATTAAGGTCCTAAAAAGGAAAAACAAAATTTGTTTCTATATCATATCTGAATTGGTCAACTAACGAGGATTTCTAGGATTAATTGCAAATCAATCTAATATTGCGAAGACGAGTTTGTGTGAGGCGAAGTTGTAGGCGCCCTTTCGATCCGGCTTATCAGAGTAACAAATAAGTCCCCGAACTTCTTTGGCAATATCAATGTTATTATTTCGTAACCCGATGGATGGAATAGATGTATTCTGAAAACCCAGTGATGATGATGATTGCGCTTTGAATCCTCATCCCGAGATCGCGTAGCGAGGGAATCGGTTTGCTGTCCATTTTTAGAATATGGCCCGATCACCAGAGACATAAAGCCATAGCTTGCGGCCTTTGAGATAACTGCGCATGGCTTGTGACCATTGAGCAAAATTATCTCCATCAAAATACTTGTGAATTGGGCGAAATGCGTCGCTTTGGCATATCTAAATTTCGAGATCGAAAAGCAGAGGCAACCAAAATGGAGTCATGACGAAATAAGTAAAGGCACACTTGGTGAATTTTTCGGTCAGCCCGGTCGACAAGGCGGCGTGGGGTAGTCGCGGCGACATGGCGTGGTCGGCGGTCGCGGGCGAAGGTGGCCCAGTCGGACTGGGATCGACATGGCGCGTAAGCCTGCGGTGGCGGCGTGGCGCATGGATCGGCGGCTACAGGTGCGGCGATGTGTGGAACAACGGGCGGACGGGATGTGTGACGGTGCGTTGGAGAACTTTCGACGGCCTCTTCTGTGGCCCAGTGTGATCGTGCCCGACAAGATCTCACGCCCAAGTGGCGCATAAGCACTAATTTTAGGCTTGCAAATATAGGAAATAAAGAGCAAACGATGGTGTTCGTCGAAAAAATAAATTATATAATGGTTGTAATGCCTAGACAGTGAAAGTAGCGGAAAAAATTCAGAGAACCTGCTCTGATACCATGAAAAAAGACTTAAGTATTTGTATATTGAAAAATTGTATATTACGTAATACGAGATGAGGCATATATAGGTTTATTACATCTGGCTACAGAAAGAAAAAATATACAATTATCATATACAATAATAAAACTTGTCATTTAATAATCTAACATATATTTTCCGTGTTATCTTTAATTTTAAGAACAAAAAACTATAATACCCAAAATTATGTTCTCTCATTTTAAAAAACAATTGTTAAGAATAATTTCAAAAATATGAACTAAACAAAACCCTAGTTTTGCATTTAAATGATTTTTCCAAAACATATTTGAGTTGTCTTTATTTGTTTTCTAGTGGTCATTTTAAAACGCATTTAAAATTTATGGGAAACAGATTAAAAATTTTGTGTTCCCAGATTATTGTACACAACTTTAAAAATTAAAAATTATATTAGCAATCAATCACATTTGATTCCAGTAAAATTTATTTGAAACCTTGTTCCAACGAAAATAAACCTAGTCTAGCACTAAATAAAATTTATTTGGTCAATAAAGTTTTAGCAGGGTTAGACGAAAGATGGGAAAGAATTATGTTATCTTCTCCAAGAAAACGAAACAGAACAACATTTTAATACAAAATAAATAAATATAAAAAATAATAAAATTTATTTGGTTTATTCTACAAAATACTCATGGTATTAGTCGAGGATGCACAAACTTAGGTTGCCCGAACATCTACAATTATAAAAAAAAATAATAACAATAATAAAAATGGAGGAAAATAAGCAAGATTAAAAAAGGAAAAATTAGGTTGAAAGCAATTCTTCAGTTTTTGAAACACCAGATAATTTCATTCGTTTTAGGAAACAAAATAAAAATATCCAATCCTGCAAAATTGGCCTATTCCGGGACCATATCTGATATCCCAAGGCCGCTGAAACCTAAAGAAGAAACCCTTCTTTCTCCATTCACCACCCCTTATCTTCTCTATCTCTCTCTCTCTCTGTTTAGGGTTATGGCCTCTTCAAATGCTTTGATGAAGCCGTTTTCAATGGCTGAAAGCTGCTTAACCTCTGTACCAACGACACTCTTCACTACCATATCCACCACTAAAACCCAACATCCACTCATCTCATTCCCACCAAAGCCCGTCAGACTCTTCCACCTCTCCTGCTCGTCTTCCTCTTCATGGGTCTCCCTCAAAACCAAGACTTCTCCGACCCCCTTGGTCCCACTTGTGGCACAGACCTCGGACTGGGCTCGGCAGGAGGAAGAGGAAGAGGAAGAGGAGGGTGGGTTGACGTGGGACAGTGAAGGAGGGGAAGAGATTGAGGCTTCTGGCTCTGAGGAAGCTTGGGAGGGTGAGGTTGGGGAAGATGGAGAAGAGGGTGACAGGGAGTGAAGATACTTTCAGTGAACCTCCTGAGGAGGCTAAGCTTTTTGTGGGGAACTTGTCTTATGATATTGATAGTGAGAAATTGGCTCAACTTTTTGAGCAGGCTGGAGTCGTGGAGATTGCAGAGGTAAAATTTTATGCTTATCGTCTGTTTGGTTGATGAGAAAACAAGGGAGAAGAAAAAGGAATTGTTTTCGTTTAATTATATGTATTTGTTTATCATTTTGGTTTACTAAAAATGAGTAATTCCCCTCAACTTAGCCCATTACTTGTCCCAGGCAAAGTAGAGTAGAGTCTTATGATTTCTTGAGTCCCATATGATGAAAAATAAAAGGGCCTTAGAAAATTCATTTCCTTCTCAGTAAGGAAACGAACTCCATTCTCTCCTAATTATTGGAGCACGGTGGATTTTCTTGGCATTTGGGGTTCTGATGTTTTGCTGTTAATTTACGCAGGTAATTTACAACAGGGAAACGGATCAGAGTCGCGGTTTTGGGTTCATCACAATGAGCACTGTTGAAGAGGCTGAAAAGGCGGTGGAGATGTTCAACCGATATGTAAGTTGCTCCTTGTTTTCTTCCTATCATGTCACTTTGTTTTTCTGGTTTCCTGTGGGTGAATAGTGAGGAATTGAAACAAGGAGATGAAGAAACTTTAATTGCAATACTTGGATTTGTAACGGTCTATATAGAGTTTGATATTCCAATTTGTATGTAGTTTTCACGTATTGATTCTGCAGTTATTTAAGTGAGATCTATTAGCTGTAAAGCCTAACAAAGAAATGAACAAGATGCTCTAGTTGTAAGATTTCAATTGGGAAATGTCTTTGTGGAGTTCAATCTTCCAATATCTTATATAAGAATGACTGTCATAAATGCTCCTTATTAATCTCCTGAGATCTTGTTTGGGATAATGACTCTGGATTGAGTTGATTTCTTGCAGTGTAGTTTATGATCTCCCTTTTGTGCATCCTTAAGTCACTATAGCAGTAATCAAAGTTGGCCCGTTAGACTAGATTTTCTATGTTTCCTTAGATCATACTTCTTGAACTGGCCGTATTGACTCGTTTATCTCTGTTTATTTATAACCTACTGAACTGGCCCTACGAATGTTTTGTCAAGGACGCTACTTTTATTGAGATCCTGAATAGCTTAGTCTGTGGGAGCTCAAAGCCCTCACATGCATGTGATGGAGAGCAATTCCCATCTTTAAGGAATAATTCGTATGAGTATCTCACCATGGTTGTGAATAGTTGCTCAAGTGTATTAAAAAAGGCGCTAAAGTAGCTGTTTAGTGAAACATATATAATTTTGTTGCTCTTTTGTTCAATCCTAAATTCTTGAAATCTTAAAATTTTTTGTTGATTGGATAGAATTTTGGATCAAATTTTGGAAAATTATATGTGCCATAAGTATTATTTTACTTCACTAAGGTACACCTTCTATTGTGCCTAAGCCATAAGAGACTTCTACTCCTTAGGCAACCTTGTACCTCTTAAAATTATACTTCTAACTATTTCATTTGATAGGAAATTTTTAGGGGTAACCCTTTAAAAGGGACAAAAAGCAAAAAAAATTGCAAATCTAACCCATTTTCTTAAAACCCAAAAAGGAAGGATATTTTTACATCATTTTGACAAATTTACCCCACTAACCACCATACAAACCTGGACTTAACCTCCTTCAAGTTTGTTCAAATATAACTTAAAAATGGTTAAGTCAAACTAAATATCTTTAATACGTATTCTGAAACTGGGACTTACTTGCACTTAGTTTGTTAAAGTATAAGCTTATGATTGTTAAGTCAGCATGTATAAGTTGTGTTTTGAAACACAGACTTGACACCCTTCAAGTTTGTTCAAATGCTAACTTAACGATGGTCAAGTCCGACATGTATAGAAATGGGTTAGATTTGCAATATTTTTTTGGTTTTAACACATTAAGAGGTAATTTTGTCTAAAGTGGGGATTCTTTAAGGTTATAAAAGTAAGGGATTAGTTTTGCAAATAACTTTTGTTTTTATCCCCTTTAAACCAATTCCTCAAATTTTTATACGGTTATTTGTCCAGGCAGTGAACTGAATACATCCTTTAAATCCTGTCATCCATTCTCATCCAATGGCGCTCTTTCCATGGTTTGCATGGAACTGTACTTTTCAACTCAGGTTAGTTAGATTAATGCTTTTGACCTATTCTTTGATACTTAAAGATAAAATTCTGCAATGGCAGCAAAGCCAGATGCAATTGGAAACAAAATTGGTGAATAGAGAAATATGTGAGCACTCTTGAAGAGAAATGTTGAAGATATACTCATTGTTCTTACAAACTAATTGGGATATACGAGGAATGAGAATGACTCTTATTTTCAAACTGTTCAGCTTATCTCTATCAAGAATAACCTTTAAAGAGTTACAGGAGATAAACCACTTGAAAGAATAGATTCAGTGCATGTCTTCTATATCTTCTTGGCAGTATTTGCTGGATTCTAGAACCCAATCTCTTTATTTTTAATCCTTGTTGAGCAGTGGTAGCTATTAATAGAGCTCTATTAAATAGCATCAAGATCCCTTGTACTGGCATGAGAGCACCATTGATTACCCATTTCAGGACAACGATTGAAATACAATAATATAGAGCTAATATATTTATGGAAACATGATAAGATATGGTAATATGTTTTGTAGGATAAACCCATGTTCGGGATCTCTTTCTCACTTCAGTATTTCTTTTAAAGCCTCTAATGTCTGAGGCTATCCGATGAAAACATTAAAATGGTCTATTTCTCATTTAAGAAAGCATGCATGCTTGGTAAGTTTGCTCTTCTATAATATCATCACTAAGTGAGAGTTTCATTACAGGAACTAAATGGAAGGTTTTTGACTGTAAATAAGGCTGCTCCAAGAGGGTCTCGTCCAGAACCTCCCCCACGAGTGTTTGGATCTTCATTCAGAGTTTATGTTGGCAACCTGCCATGGCAAGTGGATGATGCTCGTCTGGAGCAAGTGTTCAGTGAGCATGGTAAGGTGGTTGATGCCAAGGTGGTCTATGACCGAGACACTCAACGTTCACGTGGGTTCGGCTTTGTGACGATGTCCAGTGAGACAGAACTGAATGATGCCATTGCTGCTCTTGATGGACAGGTTATATGCATGCCTCCTGCTTCCTTTATAAGTTTTGAAATTTCTATTTTCCTCTCATATAAATCTCACACTTGGAGAGCTAGGGATCATGCTGAGGTCAATAGTCAGTCTAGTGAAATTATCACTCTATTTGATGCTACGAGCAGTCCATAAAAATTTGGTGATCAAGGTTGCAATTTCTTTACGGAGATCAATGCAACCTTGAAGATATCATGTAGGGGAATCCGCCCAAAAAGGGTGGCGCGTCTTTAATTTTTAACCTGGATGAACTTAGTTGCAACAGCCTATGGTGGTTCAGCCTGGTCAAGGGCTTTAAACTCAATAGAAAACACTCTTAATGACTTCCATATTGCTTATTTAACCTGGCCCTTTTGTATCATGGGAAGTGGAGAAGATGGTAAATATAGGAAAAAATTTAAATAAAACAAGATAAGCGGCCTGAATAATTTCATTTCTTTGATTCTTGCTGACCACCTTGAACTGAAGATTCATTTTTCCCTTCTGTTTCTAATTTTCATGTAAAGAGAACTATAGTTCAAATAAAGGCCTGTTCAAACTGAATTAGTAAAACATTATTAGAATGAGGTGATCTTATAGTCTGTTTACAACCATACAACGATGCAAACCCAAAATTCAGAGATGCCCACTCTATATCTTAAGGGCCTCAAAGGGGGCTTGCCTTCTTCATTTGATTATAACAATTGATCTGTTGGGCCTAGTGATTTACCTGCTTCTCATTTTAGTAAAACATGCGGCCTAACTTCCCCATTCCTTGGTGGTGCAGAATTTGGACGGCAGGGCAATCAGAGTAAATGTTGCAGAGGAACGGCCAAGGCGTGGCTTCTATTAATCATGTGGAGATTGTTTTTTTGAGAGGTTTACCTCGACACTTCCAAGTCCAGTGTCTCCTTTTTGACATAAGATATCTTTGAGGATTTTTATGTTTAATGTTTTTATTGTTCATTGTTACTTTCTGAAGGGAAAAAAAGTTGATAGGTGGCAGCAGTTTTTGTGTTGTGAGTTGGAAGCTACTCTAGTTTTCTTGTGATTACATTTATTCAGATCAAAGCAATTATCCAACAAATATCATTAGATAATCAATCTAATAAAGAAACCACTGAGTCACTGATGCTTAAAATATATTACACGCGGCAATGAATCTTCTTTTCCACGTGGACTGCATCACCTCCCTTAGTTGGATATGATCCAAGAAAAATGGGGAAAAAATAAATAAATAAAGCATTAGTTAGAAATCCATGTCATATATTGACTAGCAGTTAGGAAGTTACATGAAACTAGCCTACGCTATACACTGATCAACTCATGGCGGAGCCTTAAAGAGGATTGCATGTGGCTACATTAAAGTTTTAGCTAGCCAATCCCTTCACGCCTATGACTTTGGGCTGAATTTTACAAAATTTACGGTAAGAATAGTACTTTCTAAAATGCTGGACAATACTAACAAAAGGGACATGAAGAGATTAATTGTCAAAACCTACCTACACGCTGCAGAACATTATGCCCCAATTCCAAGGGAAAATAGACTATGCTTGAATCTGAAGTGGTGAAAAGAATGCCCTTTCGCCCTTCTCTTTCTTAAAGTCATTTTCACCAGTTCGTTGTCCATGTAATTTAGTAAATTTGCTCAGATACTGAATGTTGGTGTGAGAGGCTCCCATCAATTTCTTAGTAATCAATCTTCAGAAAAAATTTGGAGATTACGCATTTCAGAGAGTTCAGCAGGGGAAAGCCTCCTCTCTCACCTTGACGGAGATCAGTTACATGGAGCTACTCAGCTACCTTGAAAGCTTTCTAGCCTTCTCAACAGCCTCAACGTAGTAATACAATCTCCACAGGGTTATGTTATCCTACAAATAACAAAACAAAATTAGCATGGTTAGCTTAATGAAGATCTCTCTCAATATTATATATATATAGATAATCACAATTTGATGGGTCTTTACTTACTTCTTTTTCCAGATTAACATAGATCTCATCAGAGTGTTTTTCTGGTGGCTCACCACGCTGGATAATTTCCACAGCACGGTCCAGATTTTTTGGAGGTAGCTTCCGTATCATTTTTTGAAGCTGTTGCTTCTCACGTCGAGTCATTGGCCTGTATTTGAAGTTAAGATCCCCAGTGTTACCAATTCAGTCAAGTTGGCTTAACATACAGGCCATGTCATTCCACATAAGCCAAAGCAGGAGGCCAGTCATGAGGAAAAACACTAGCAGCCAATTACCAAGTACACAGCTAAAAAGCATTATCTCCAAAACAGTATAACAGAAGGCAAATGCATTTTGACAGACGAGCCCACAGGAGTAAAGGAAAATTTCTATATCTTTTGTCTCATGGAATGTTAAGGAGTTCAGATACAAACCAAGTAAATACTAAAACAAACACAAGTATTGACACAGAAAACATCTCGAACCATGAACGGAATCCACTGTCAGAAAATCCCATTCCTTGTTTAATTTAGTTGTTATGGGGTGGGGTGTGGGGTGTTGGTCAGCTTGAATGGACTCCACTGTCTCTAGCATCTGACACCAACGACAATCTTAAGGCAAAAGTGGACACTCCGTGGAGTAATACTATTCCAAGAAGCTACAAATCAAAAACCTCAACCCCCATGCATGGACATTCTATAGAATATCATAATTCCACTCAAGAAATATTCAGGGAGTACATAGTTTGAGCTGTTTGAAACCCAATGATTCCCTTAACTTGGGCCTGACTGGCCTTGGCTTGAGCCAACCCACCTGAGTTGTAGCTCATCGTCAAACACTGTGGATACTGCTAAATCGCATGTGACACATCTACCAAAAAATCAATGCAAATTTTGATATTTGCACCAGAAAAATGCTGGCCTGGACTTATAGAACCAGTCATACCACCAAAATAAAAGGTCTGTGTTTTCCATTTTCCTCTTGATAAACCACCAGTACTTTACAGTCAAAAGCATTGAGAGGGCATTTATTTTACATGCATAAACCAATTTATACCTTCTTAGTTGAGAACTGTTGAGAATTATAGGATATTCATAGGATATTCATAGGATATTCTCTGGTTTATCTCCTTCCTTTCTTGTACATTATTTTCCTTCCTTTTTGTACTTAATTTGTTTTCTTTTATGCCTTCTTGATGTGTATAAATATGTGTCTCTATACTTTGTAATTCACTCATTCAATAAAGAAAAACATTCTTTTCTTCTCTCATTTCACATGGTATCAGAGCCATGGAAGGCTCGGGTTAGGGTTTTGTCACGGTTCCAACTCCAGCAACCCATCTAGTGGTCATATCGCACTCCGGCCACCCCACCTTCATCTGCGGAATCCTCTACCGCCATCAGGTCACCTCGGCTACCAGAAATTTTTCCAACAAACTTTTCCGGCGACTTCTCCATCTCCAACCGGCGAGCCCACCACCAAGTGCGTCGGGACCTGATCTACCCGCCAAGAGGAACCCTGGCATCAACCAGTGATCAACGCACCTCCATGTGCCGATATTCTCTCCGGCGTCCTCCTCCACGCTGACGCATGTGGGCGCATGGGCCACTTTCTGGCGATGCACTTCCACCTACAAACTCGCCGACCACCAACAAGGCCTTATATGCCCCTGGTTCTTCCATTTGACACCTGTAGATGGGAGTTTCAGTCTTTTTTTTCCTCGGCAGCCCCTGCATTTTGCTCCTTTTGCGCCATCTCCAGTCATTACTCACAATGTTGTGATTCTCAGCACCTGCATAGACTCTGTGATCACTCCTCGTAACCTTTTTTGTTGAGTCAGAAGTTTATTTGATTGTTTTTCCTCTGGGCATCCAGGAGCACATCCCACTTTAGGAATTATTCTTATATGTCCACGAGTATAAGTACATTCACCACCAGCTTAGGTAGCGAATCTGCGTCCCCATTTTTCATTATTGCGGCATATCGGTAATGTCTTTGCTTGCGCTCATTCTATCACGGACCTTGGATTCTTGATTCTAAATCTGATCATGGCTTAAAATAAATCTTTCTTCCTTACTATTACATCACCTGTACCCAAGATTGCTTTATCTAATGGATCTCAAACTATGGCTAAAGAAATCAGTTCGACTAGTCCCCTTCCTTCCATACCCCTTACTTTTGTCCTTTATGTTCCCGATTCTCCTTTTAATCTGATTTCTATCAATAAGTTGACTCGTGACCTTAATAGTTTGATTACCTTTTCTGATAATTCTATCACATTGCAGGACCGAAGTACGGGGAGGACGATTAGCATAGGACGTTAGTTTCAGGGCCTCTTTCATCTCAGATCGCCTTCATCTTCCACTGCTTGCACTTCCATGGATACTCCTCTCCTTATTCATAGTCGCCTTGGTCATCCAAATATTTCCAAGTTTTGAGTAATGGTTTCTCGTTTTTCTAGTTTGTCCTTGAGTGGTATGATCATATCGGTAGGGGAAACGTGTCCATTACCCGGCGCTAGTGTCAGCGGACAAAGTCTCATTTCAAGCTTGTCCACGCGATGTTGAGGTTCAGAACTAGAAGATCTACCTTAAGTTCCAGATACTTTGTCCGCACATAGATGATTATTCTCGTTGTGCTTGGCTGTTTTTAATGAAAAATCGAGCTGAGTTATTCTCTATTTTCCAGAAGTTTCATGTTGAAGTTCGAACTCAATTTAATACTTCAATTCATATCCTACGAGTGGGATATTGTTTGCTCGAGTAAAGTGAAAGGTGGTCTAGGCATTCGTAGTCTTTCAAATTTCAACAAGGCTCTATTAGGAAAATGGAATTGGAGATTTGCTATGGAGGAATATTATTAGTCTAAAGTATGGTATGGAGGATGGGGGATGGTTCTCTAACACTCCTAGAGGTAGTTATGGGGTCGGTCTCTGGAAGGATATTTGCAAAGAAGTGATTCAAATGAGGCAGAACTGTTCGATTGAAGTGGGTAACGAGCGCAAAGTCAAATTTTGGGAGGATGTCTGGTGAGGTGAAGCCCCTCTTTGCTCCTCTTTAGCTCGAAAGGGGATAAGGTGGCGGATCTGTGGGAAGTCACTGGGACAAGATAGGTGGAACTTTAGATTCAACAAACACTTTAATGATTGGGAATTAGAAGAGGCCTAGAGATTCATATGTACTGTTAGTACCAAAAGCATAAGCCCCCTCTCAATTGATAGGCTTAGGTGGACTGGGGCGAAGGATGGTATGTTCTCAGTCAAGTCTAGTTATGACCTTTTGGAAGGTGGAAGGCAGCAGCTAGTGCCCGTCAAGATGATTTGGAATCCTCTTATGCCTACAAAGGTGGGGTTTTTTGTGTGGGAGGTGTGGTGAGGGAAGATTTTGACTATGGATCAGCTAAAAAAACGTGGTTTCTCCCTTGCCAACAAGTCTAGTTATGACCTTTTGGAAGGTGGGAGGAAGTAGCTAGTGCCCGTCAAGATGATTTGGAATCCTCTTATGCCTATAAAGGTGGGGTTTTTTGTGTGGGAGGTGTGGTGGGGAAAGATTTTGACTATGGATCAACTAAAAAAACGTAGTTTCTCCCTTGCCAGCAAGTGTCCTATCTATGGGTAGATGGAAGAAGTTTTGGAGCATCTTTTTATCCACTGCCCTAAGATTTGGGGCTTGTGGACTACATTGTTTTCCCTATCAGTAGGAAGATGGGTTTGTCCCTACCTGGTTAAGGAGCTGATAATGGGTAGGGTTTGGTTGCCACTCAAGAAAAAAGAAGCAAAATTGTGGCGGGCAGCTCCCTTATGCTTGTTGTGGGCAATCTGGATCGAGAGGAACAAAGTTGTCTTTGAGGACATGCAGTTTTCATTTGATAGGCTGAAGTCCTTTTTTTAAGGTTTTTTTGTGAGTGGGCAAATATGATTCCTGATGTGAACTTCTTTCGGCACTATTAGAGAGAGTTGTTGTGTTCTATGTAGCTTGTGCGGTGGGTTGGTAGTCTTAGCCTTCCTTATGCCGTATTCGACACCTTTGTATACTTCTAGTGTACTCTTTTAGGGTGCCCGTTTTTGGCTTTGCCCTTTCTAATATATTGGTTTCTTTACCTATCAAAAAAAAAAAATCCTACGTAGTGATAATGCCAAGGAATATCTTTCTGGACAATTCTCCTCATTTATGTCCTCACATGGGATTCTTCATCAGTCCCCTTGTGCTTACACTACTCAACAAAATGGAGTGGCTAAGCGCAAGAACCATCATTTAGTTGAAACCGCTCACACTATAAGGTTCCTCAACGTTTTTGGGGGGATGTTATCTTAGTCGCTTGTTATTTGATTAATCGTATGCCATCATCCGTCTTACATTATCAAATCCCGCATTCCATCCTTTTTCCAAATTAACCCCTCTACTGCCTTCCCCCTTGTGTCTTTAATTGTGTATGTTTTGTCCATATTCTTACTCTTGGACAAGACAAGCTCTCAACCAAAGCCACGAAGTGTGTCTTCCTTGGTTATTCCCAACTTCAACGAGGATGTTGTTACTATTCTCCTGATACATATCAATACTTTATATCTGCCGATGTCACATTTTTTGAGAACTCTTCTATCTTCCCCTACCACCCACCCTCCCAGTTTTGATGTGATATCTCTACCCCTTCTTTATCATGTCCTGGATATCTCATTTGTATCTCCGGTTACTCCACCTCAACAATTGTAAGCCTATACTCATCGGCCTCGCATGCCGACACATCTGGCCCTGGGCGCTAACTCCTCTCCTATGGCACCCCCTCCCTCCCCCAACGCGCCCGCCTTGCTGCCTCCGCCGATCTTCCCATTACCGTTCGAAAAGGTACTTGTTCATCTCGTAACCCCCATCCCATTTATAATTTCTTTACTTATCACCACTTATCTTCACCATATTCTGCTTTTATTTCCACCTTGTCTTCTGTTTCTCTTCCTAAAACTGTGCATGAGGCTCTCTCTCATCCGAGCTAGAAACAGGCAATGGTTGAAGAAATTGCTGCTTTGCATTCTACAGGCACACGGGACCTCATCACCTTATTTGCTAGTAAGTCTCCTGATAGTTGTCATTGGGTTTATATTATTATGATTGTTCCAGATGGCCGAGTGGATCGTCTTAAGGCTCGTTTGGTTGCCAAGGGGTATACTCAGATATATGGCTCCGATTACTATAACACTTTCTCCCCTGTGGCTAAGATAACTTCGGCTCGCTTCTCTTATCCATATCATGGCGAGCTCTCGTACCTCTATATCGCTTCTGGACATCAAGAATGCATTTCTCCATGGCGACCTCGTCAAGGAGGTATATATGGAGCAACCGCCTGGATTTGTTGCTTGGAGGGAGTCTGGTTTGGTATACAAGCTACGTCGTTCCTTATATGGCATAAAGCAATCCCCTCAAGCCTGGTTTGGCTCCTTTAGTTCCGTGGTACAGAAGTTTGGTATGACTCGGAGTAGATCAAGCCACTCTGTCTTCTATCATCTTACATCCTCAGGAGAGTGCATCTATCTTACTGTTTATGTAGATGACATTGTATAACAGGCAGTGATCAAGATGGTATTCAAAAACTTAAATAAAGATTCTGCTCAACCACTTTCACAAAAGACTCGGGAACTCAAGTACTTCGACCAAGATAGCTCGTTTAATCTCTGGTGGTTATGTCTCGTAGGAAGTATGTCTGATATATCGAGGAAATTTAAGATGCTGCACTATAAACCATACACACCCTAAGGAATCTAATGTCGCGCTTCGCACCGATAGCCTCTACGAGATCCAGGGCGATATCAATGACTAATAGGGAAGCTAAACTACCTCACGATCCCCCGACCAAACATTTCGTTTCCTGTGAGCATAGTTAATCAGCCCAACACCATGCGTGATAGTCATTAGATGTCAGGATCCGTATCCTCCCGCTATATCAAAGGAACACTAGTCATAATGCGATACGAAAAACATGTGTCATACCCAGATTGTTGGATATTGTGATGCAGACTGGGCAGGTTCATCCATAGATAGACGCTCCACTTCAAGATATTGTGTATTTATTGGAAGCAACTTAATATCCTGGAAGAGTAAGAAACAGGATGTAGTGATCAGGTCTAGTGCTGAAGCTAAGAATCGAGCTATGGTTTTGGTAACTTGTGAACTCATATGGCTCAAACAGCTTCTTCAGGAGCTAAGATTTGGGAATGATGAACAAATGACACATGTGTGATACCAAAGCAGCCCTACACATTGCCTTCAACCCAATCTTTCATGAGAGGACCAAACATATTGAAGTGGATTGTCACTTCATTCGAGAGAAGATTGCCTCAGGATACATGACTATTAGTTCGTCAACTCGAATGACCAACTAGCAGATATTTTCACTAAGTCTCTCCAAGGTCCAAGGATTCAGTACATTTGTACCAAGCTTGGTGCATATGACCTATATCCTCCAACTTCAGGGGGGGTGTTGAGAATCATAGGATATTCTCTAGTTTATCTCCTTCATTTCTTGTACATTACTTTCCTTCCTTTTTGTACTTTATTTGTTTCCTTTTTATGCCTTCTTGATGTGTATATATAGGTGTCTCTATACTTTGTAATTCACTCATTCAATAAAGAAAAGAATTCTTATCTTCTCTCATTTTACAAGAACAAAGCGCGCAAACAAACCAAGATTTCCATGAACAAGTTCAATGAAATGGAAGCAACATGCCTGCAGTGGCGCACTACAGTGTCCAGAAGTTCTTCAAGTTGCTGCTCCATAAGCCCTAGCTGAAAAATAAATGAAATAATAAAAAAGCAAAAAGAAAAAGAAACTTTCAGCATACTAGTTTCTGATTAGAGGCCAATATGAAAACCACAAAACAATTGGCATTATAGCCATAAGTGAGAATAATAAGATAAGAAAATGCTTTGGGACTCAGAAAATAATGAATTTTTGGACAATTACTGTTCCAGATAGTTCATCCGAATGTTTCTTCACTCTCTCCTCAACCAGAGTGCAGTCATTCTCTAGAAGGATCTTCATATCATCATTCATCTGGGATAAAAAAAAAAAAGGCCATTGCATCCATAAATCTCAAATGTGTACACAATTTGACTTCAATTTAGAAGCCAATAAAAGTATTCCTTTTTGTCTTTCACAGAAGTAATAGAATTAATATTAATAATTATATACCGAGCTGTAAGCTTACTCAGCTCAAGCTCTGAGTGATAGAGTTGGAGGGACAGAGGAGGGAGGAGGAAAGAGAAAGTTATTGGCCTATTGCATAGCACTTCCTCCCCAACTCTCTGATACTCCTCCACCAGTGATCACTGTGCAATATAAAACATTTCAAATCCAGCAAATCTATCTAGATTTAAACATCAAAGTTGATTGTTCTTACTTCTCCATTTTCTTTCTCAGCTCCTGTATTTGAACACAAAAGAGGCTCCCCTTTCTTGTCAAGTTGGATTCCACAAGAATCACATATAGACTGAAAAAAGAGAACCAAAATAAATTCGGAATACCATATAAAACAGAACAAAAACAAAATTGATAAGTCACCTCATGCCCCTCCTGACCAGTTCGCCACCTCAAGGCCTCTGTAGTGTGGCAATGAGCACAGCTTTTGACAATATTGGACTTCCTTTTTCCCACAGAAGCCCCATCCACATACTCAAATCCTGAACCCTATACGTTTAAAGAGGAGAGAGAGAGAGAGAGGAGGCTCAACATTAGCTCAGTTTCATCTCAAGCTTCATATGTTACTTTCTCTGGGAATAAGAAAAAAATTGATACTATTAACAAAGAACCATTTGTCTGAAATGTAAAGGGAAATTTCACTGAACAAATGGAGGCAGGTACAGGAACAAAAGCAAAGAAACAATAGAATATTATCAGTGAGGGAAAACATCATTCACCCAAGAAGTCATCTAAAGTCAAAGCACCGACTTTAGATAACTTTCTCTCCTCCCTCAAATCAGCATTTGAACTGCTAATCAAATGATACAAAATAAAATCCAGTTTAATACTCTTGAAGTACCAACAACTTCTCTCACAGTGTCACCATTCCATGAACCTATGGCTACCACATGAACCTTTGGCTACCACAATCATACAAGAGAAAAGGAAAAAGGTAAACAAAAACCAATAAGCCTTTACATACATACATGCTCATAAAAGACTGATTCTAATTATCTTCTGTGTTTCTATGCTGTTTTATCTTAGCCAATGATCTATCAGTGTTGAAATAAGTAAGGAAATGCATGTTTACAATGAGGAAAATAGCATTGTATTACCAGAATTCAGCTATGATATTACCATATATCCAACAGGTTCTATTATAAGTTCCAGAATCACTTAGGTGCCATATGGACACCCTATTTTCTCTTCTTTTTTTATACAAAAGGCATCAACTTACCTTGTTTTTAAAATTACTTCTATTTTTTTTTTCAAATTTGAGGTGCTATAAGTTTTTTAATACCTCAATTTCTTAAGAATGGTTTTCAAAAACCATTATCTTTTAAGGTACATATCCAAGAGCACTTGCAATTTGTATAGGAGTTACAACCATTTTATGTTTTTAAAAACAGAAAAGAGGTGCATCCAACAGATAATTAGTTGTTTTGTGGGTAGAGCTCCAAATTATCAGGTGCATAAAACAACAAAAATAATGAACCACATCTAAACATAATTTGAGCCATGTGCCTAGCCTACTAAAGTCAATTAAAGACATACGTATTACTAGATTTGAAGATCTAACTAAATGTTTTCATCTATATAATGATGTTTACAGACATTCTTGCATGCATATAAAGTTCGCTTAAAAAGAAGCTATATTCATATAATTCCGTTTATCATTGTAATCAACCAAAAACCATATAAATCTTGCGAAGTTAATATTGAACAAGAGGCAGAATAGAAGAAGTTTACGGGTTCTGTACAACTAAGAGAATTAAATTGAACTATCTGTCAAAAGCAGAGAGTATGAGCACTTCCATCAAGGTTCTCAGGCTAATTTCTCTTGTATTTGGAAACAATGTGGTAGACCATCAAGAGGTATGTGTGCGTGTGCGCGTGTGTGTGTTAAACAAATGTTTAGACAGAAATCGATCACAAAAGGCTAACCTCTCTACTAGATCCGCAACGGAGATGATTAGCATCTGGAGAGGACATCTTACGCTTCTTAAAGGGAAATTGTTCTGCACAACCACTAGATGCCGCATTCGAAATATGGGATTGATGTTTTCTGTCTCTTAAATGTGCTTGTATTTGACGTATAGCCAGAACGGGGTCAAGCATCTGCTTCCAAATGCCACATAGGTGAATAGTGAAACATTAAGATTCTTAAAGAGTCTAGCATGTTACAAACAAGAATTATAAACTCAATAATTTCCCAAAAAGATAAAACATTTTTTACTATAATGTGTTTCACATCTTGCAGGAAAGAAAAATGTCTCCTCAGGGTTAAAATGTAAAAGCAGTCCTATATTGAAAATATAACACAGTTCACAAATGCTAACTATGGGTGGATCCTTGAAACCAAACTAATGAACTTAAAAAGTATGCCTCATTCAATAGGTCATTTTGTTGTAACATTGTTCAAAGACATGCCAAAAATTAAATAACCAATCCTCAAAATTTCATATTCCAAGAACCTACAAGTTACCAAAGTTTACTTTATATAAATATATAGAGTCAAAGATTAATTTATTAAAAGCACCTATACAAAAGAGAAAAAAATGGAAAAAGCACACCAAAACAGTACAGAAGAAAAGGAGAAAAAGAAGAAAATGTTAAAACAATATAAAATTAAACTTAAAATCTCTTCTAAACTAGAACCCAATCAATCAACAAGACCTAAGAATATCGTACCCACAAACTTTCTACAAACTGTTGAGAGCACATGACCAGAATGCTCTTCATTATAAAAAGGAAATATCTCTTTTTACCTATAAAAAAAAAGGAAATACAATTTGTCTCTTGTCATATAGTCCAAAATAAACAGGAGGGAAGTTTGCTCATCCAGCATATCTATGCTTAAAACAAGGGAATCTTATTAAATTTACCCATATGGATGTGTGGGTCTGGATGTAATTAATTTACCTCATCAACTTCTTGTGTCAGTGAAGTCACACTCTGCCTGAGCAATGCTTTCAATCTCTCATTTTTAAAATCAGAAATCCCAGCTCCAATGCCATTACTAAACAAAGAGCCAGAACTACTAGAGCTCTTAGCCTCTTTACCATCACAAGCATGCTTGATTTTATCCCAATCCCCAGCCTCCCCACCTGTTCTTGCAGATAATTCAGAGGCTTGTGAAGAGCAAGGTAGAAAATCCTTATCTTGCGAGAGTAACTCAGCAACTTCACGCACATAGAAACCAAAATAATTTGGTCCTGCTTTATTGTTTTCAGCAGAAGCAGCCAAATGCTTTGACCCTTCTGACATGGAAAGGGAAACCCCCAGCACTGCAAATGAAAACTGTATTCTATCAGCATATTTTAGAAAAGGCAATCATGAATCTTTAGCATAAGTAATAAGTAATTACAGGAAGGGCTCAATACAAGTTTTCCCTCCTCCTATAAGGAAAAATGGTGCTGCAAGTTAGAAACATTATACATCATAGGTCTCAAAAAACTATTATACGGAATATGGTGCATATATCACAACACTTCTTTCATGTAAAGTGATTGAAAATCAAAGGTGCTCATTGGATCTTAATATAATTAACATACACTTACTGATGGTGGTTATAAATGACATTCTATTGATTATGCATGACATATATTGTTATACTCTTAATTTCAAACAACCCAAGGCCTGGTATCAGTAGGTTAAAATAAGTTCTATGGTAATTTTATTACTATTTTAAGTGATACTTAAAGATTAAAATGGATGACAAAAATCAAAGGAAGGGGGAGGATGATACTGTACACAAAATACTGTGCACATGTTGCCAAAAAATTGAAGTTTGGGTGTGATTGTTGCTCCAACGAATATTGAGAAGATATTAGTTAAACTAAAGATATATCGTATCATTTGGATCATTTGATGCTGACAAGAATAGAACAATGAATATATCGTGATGAGATTAACAAACTTGAACATGTAGAATATTGATCATAGAACATAATGCATATCAGTTGTCCATGTGTATGTAAGGTTGAACTTGTGTATGGTCATAAGACTCATAACTGCCCCTCATTTATTGGTTCAAGACTTTTAGGAACTTGAAGATTTTGGCATGACAGTATTTGCTAGCCGAGTGGGAAAATAGAACTAATACTTAAAAAATTATAAAATTAGAAAACTAATTTTTTAACTTTATCAAAATGCAAGAATTTAATGTTTACATATGCATGTACATACAAAAACATGAAAGGATTAATGCATTTAAATTTTTTAATCTCTATCTCTTCAAAAAATTAGTAATATATTTCGTTATCTCTTACAATAAAAAAATTCTTTCATTTCCAACTTGTATGCATGGGATGATATAAAAGCTCAATGTTGTTTTTGCCAACCCAAAGTGGATCGTGTAATCATAGATCAGGGTAGTTCCTAATCCTTTTCAACAATCCAACACCACACACCTCTCTCACCCTTAGGGAACAGCACCCCCACATTCTTCCCCATTCTTCTCTCTAATCATTTGATTCCATAAAGCCTCTCTCTTTGTAAACAGCCAATTCCATTTGAGCCTAATTGAGAATGGAAAGACACTTGATCCTCAAACCCCTTTTCTTCTTATCTGAGCACACAATCTCCCAGGTAACAGAGGCTTCTGCTCCAAATTTCCACCTCCCGACAAGAAATCTCTCTGGATCTACTCTAGCATTTTTCTAACTGAGCTTGGCATTCATAAGGATGAAATAAGTGAGCATGTTAAACAATATATTTGTATACTTCCAGTGTATACTTCCTTTTGGTTCCCTTTTGTATACGTCCAGTGTACTTCTTGGAACCTTTTGGTTCTTCATTTTCAATATATTTGCTTTTTATCGATCAAAAAAAAAAAAAAAAAGAGAGCATGTTAAAACAAAGTACTTCGAACAAAGGTCACTCTCTCCTTTGGATATGTGTCATCTCTTCCACATAGCCAACCTACTTCAATGTTATCCCAAACAGTCACTGAATTTAACGGTCACCCAAAGGAAGACCCGAGTAGGTGGACTGAAGATTACCCACCTTAAAACCACACTCTAAAGCTATGTCATCAATATTCCACCCTTCCATAGGAATTAACTGTCTTATCCAAATTTATTCTCAACCCCGAAACAACCTTAAGCCACAAAAGCAACCAACAAAGGAAGGTCATCCAATCCTAGGATGCTTTGCAAAATACTAGGGTATCATCAACAAACAACAAATAGGAAATCTGAACCACACTCCTTCCCTTCACCCAATAACCCATTAAAACCTTTATCCACTGTCTCTTCAAGAAACAACTAAAAACCTTTATAGCAATTACAAAAAAATAAGGCAAGAAAGAATACCCCTGCTCCAAACCTCTTATGTTTCACTAAAAAAAAGAAGTTTGTAAAAGTACCATTAACCAACACAAAGAAACTTGTTATGGCAATGCATAACTTGATCCACCCAACCCATTTATCACTAAAACCTATTTTTTGCAAAATCACAAACAGAAAAGACCAATCCACACGATCATATGCCTTCTTTATATCTAATTTGCACAAAATACCACATTAATTACTCTTTAAAATTGAATCGTTGGCTTCATTAGCAATGAGAACTGCATCTAGGATATGTCTACCTCCACAAACGCCCATTGGGCCCTTGGAACCACCTTGTTATCACATTCCTTAGCCTATTGGTTAACACTTAACACCTTGACCAGCCACTCATATAGCCCCCCACCAAACTAAGGGGCCTAAAATCCCTTAAGCCTTTAGCACCTGTGATGCTCCAAACCCGGGTCCATCGACAACCGCCACCAATGGACATATACCTAATGAAGGTCTCAATGCCAGCAAAATGAGCGTCTCTACCCGAGACTCAAAATGATATAAAATGGCCACGCTTCGCCCTGGGCATCTACGCCACCAAAATATAACCAAACTATATTGGCTAATGGGTCACAGCTAATTACACTTCCATATACCACGCATCAATCGGAACGCCATACACGCTTTTACAAAATATAATCGGGGCTTCACATGCTCCGCTTTCTCAAGCTACCTAGTGAGCCCGCCTTCCCGAATACTCAGACCTAAAAGCGGCATCCCTACCTATTAGTGGCAAAGCTAACGCCACAATGAACTTTCCTATAAGGGCTACTCCCCTCCTAAAATGCGCATGCAATGGCACACCACAATCATCCATCCACACTTGGCGTGTTCACATGGAATGCTTTATATCATGCATGAGATGAAACCACTACGACATACCCAGTCCTCGATCGTACCTCACACATGCCATACCAAGTGTAAAAATAGTCATCGGTGTTCCACCCATGACTCACCCATCGGACTAACCTCCAATACACATTCAATCATTGTCAAATACCGTGTGTTTATTTATTTATGGCAACATCTGGGTCACACCATAGATCGACATTACGCCTTCCGACATTTTGCCGACTTTCAATCACTGAGATCATGTCTAACCGCATGTGAATTCCAGGGACCACCGTGATCTAACCCAACTCAAGCCAAATCCCAACACACGTGATTTTTATTCTTATTTATTTCTTTTGTTTCCAATTATGGACCGTGGGTCTCGACTAACGTCAAGTCTCCATTTCCGGTCTATCACACCCATTCACCAAGAATGGTGAATTCATCATCACAATTCTCCTCAAGACCGACTGATGCAATGCTACATGCCTATGAATGCAATCAAGCACCATATATTCAATTTTCATGGTTCGAGACGCCAATTATACATATTTCATATAATTCAAACAATCAAGTTAACACATCAATTTAGCAGCGCATTAACAATCTCTATTCTCCACACATCAAACATGCTATTCATATCAAGCAATAACATGCAAGAAATACCCTCGATCACCAAATTAACAACTAATTCCGAACTCCGCATTGCTGCGCCCCACTACAAGTCGTGGACTGCCCGCGATCTGCCCCCATCAAACATCTCTCCCCTTTCGGGGACCGACTGTAGCGGTCACTCGCACACACCCCAAACCATTTTCACGCTTTTAGACAATAAATAACCAAGTAGGAAAAGACCCCTACCTCCTAGCTCACGAAACTCCACAATCCATGTGCACCCACGCGTAGCCTCGCAGCGGGGTCAACTTTGCCTCTTGCCTCGTCGTGATTCCTGACGTATCAACTCCGCCTGAAAATCTGCAGAGGCTGCAAAGCCCTCTCTAAAATCCTCCCTCTCATTCTATCTCTTTTTCTCCCTCCCAACCGGCCAATAAGAATGGGTCAATCGGTGATGCCCTCTCACTACATGTCAATTCCTGCTTTACTTATGATTTCCTTATCACCTTATCCATCTACTTTGGATTTCTATCCAATAACATGATGTCACATGTCTCCTATCGCCCACACTTGAGCTCATTGTTTGACTCATCTCACACTTGACACGTGGTGCCTCATGGGCCACTCAACACATGGCAAGTGTCCCACACTACCCTCGCCGCTCGAAATACGCAAATTCGACCGCCTCAAATTCAACGAAATTAACGGGCGCAGAGTTAGATTTGGCGCAGACGATTTCAACTATGAAAGTCTGCTTTCATGCCATCCGATATCTAAAAAAATTCCGGATTTTTTACCGAAATTACAGTTTTACCTTGTCTCGAAAATTCGGATTTTCTGAGGTTTCACAGCACCTCCCTTTAGATTAAGACTAAGAAGGTTGCATTCAAACTTTTAACAAGGTTATCATGCTCATGAAAATCCCTAAAAACATTTTATTATCTCACCTTTCACAAAGTCCCAAGAATCACCAAACCTCCCATAAAAAGACTTGTGAGGCACAATGCCTTTTCCTTGTTGAAGCCAACAAAGTTTTACAAATCTTATCCTTTGAGAAAGGCTCCTTCAAATCTATGGTGTCGTAGACCTCTAATGTCTCAAACTGTAGCCTATTTGCAGAAGGCCACCAATCCCCTAAATCAGACAATAGGGAGTGAGAAGCTTTAATTACACCCTGGATCAAACAATAGTTTTTTTGTTGGATGCATCTTTTAAAATGCTTGAAATCTTGAGTTCTTTCTTCCTTAGATTGAATTTTGGATCATATTTTATAAATTAAAATGCGCTCTAAATTTTGCTTCATTAAACTCAAGCTCACCCTGAGTTGCGCCTAAGCTTTAAGAGGCACTTTAAATGCTTCTTATGTTTTTTAGCACTATACCCTATCCTAAACTCCAACATAAGCCCAAGCTCCTAAATATCTCAAAAGTCATACAATTGATTTTTGTTTCCTATAAACAAACAAAATTGTATTTCCCCTGCATAAAGGATTTATGTTTCCAAACCTTTGTCACATCACAAATCTCCCCTCACACTCTCTATTTTTATCATTCACAGGTTACACGGATTTAAATTATTTTACTTATTTTGCAATTCAAATTTTTTTTCTTTTTTAAGACCAGTTTTTGCCTTATCTTTTATTTTCTGCCTTTTCTTCCAAATACTTCCATTCATATTGGGATTCACTTGCAACATAGGAGATATCATTTATGTGTAAATGGTAAAATTAACGAATGAATTAATGATTCCTAATTCAAGCCGATATATATATATATATATATATATGTGTGTGTGTGTGTGTGTGTGTGTGTGTGTGTGTGTGTAGATAGATAGATATGTAAGGTGATGTTTTCATATACTTAATTCTGCAAAAATTTAGCTTGAGTAGTAGCCCCAAAATGAACTAATAATTCAAAATTCTTTTTAACAATAGAACTCAAGTTAAAAGCATGAAAGAGAAAACCAGCCCCGTTTATTTTCCAAGAAACTAGAGCAATAAAAGAAAACACCATTTTGAATAATATGTTATCTCCCATCTTTTCCTTCCAAACAAATGAAGAAGAGACCACATCCACCACGCCAGTTAAGCCAAACAATCAGTGTGAATTTTAACTGGCATTTTCTATAATCCAGAATTTTATTTCTTTTTTTCATAAACTAAATGGTCTAAATGTAAATTTTATTTCCATCAATGTATCTGAACTAAATTTATTTTTATGCAAGAAAACATTTCCAGAAGGCAAAAACCACTGATCTAACAAAAATTTCAGTCTAATTCGTAACCCGAACTGACAATAGTACCACGGCTGTTGAAAGAAAACCCTGGAATTGAAATTTTCTAGCAATAGCATTCACAAGTTATATCAAGCAATCAGAGAAAAATCCGAACATCTGTATGATGACGAAGGAAAAAACGCAGCATATTTTGGTTACTATGTTCTTCTCTCACTTCCTTTGCAGCCGGAAAATATAAAACAAAAATTATAAATTTTATAAATTTAAATTTAAAAAAAAAAAAAAAGGATCAACTAGAATAAACAGTCGTATAAGTTTTAGGTAAAGTGAACATTTTACGATTCAAAAATTTATTTCATTTTCTCATTATTTTCCCAGCATTCAAACGATTGTATCAAACTTGGAAGTCGATCGATTGAACCGGAATATATATTTGAACAGTACCTTTTTTACAGATATTTGAAAAGTACCTTATTGACAGAGATTTGAACAGTACCTTGAGCAAAGAAATCGACCAAAACGAAGCGTTAGGAGAAGAGATGATTAACTAGTTTTGTCTCCAGAAACCAAACGCAGGCAAACCTCAAAGTACTGCAGAATGTGAGTTCAGTCGGTTAGAATCTCTTGATCAAATTTTGCCCGCTATACTCCTTGTAGAGTAATCCGTACCATGTTCTACAGAGCTTTTTTGACCGCTAGAAGCAGTAAACACTTTTAAATTAATAATATTATAATAAAACTTATTTGGAAACGGTTTTTAAATAATTTTTTGAATTATAAATTTTTTTTTTTTAAACTACAATATAAATTGTTTCCAATAAGACTCCAATTAAAGACCCCTCTCCATCAAATGTCTTACCTTTTTTAAAATATTGAACGGTTCTATCATATGACCTAGATATAGGTTTTAAATATGTTCAATATCTAATTTTTCTATTATTTAGCCTTTGGGCTTTTCAAAATCACTTGTAGGATTCTTAATCAAATTTAACTCCAACTTGATTTTCCTCATAAATAATTTATTTTTTAAAAATTCATACAACATATGTTCTTTAATATATCATTTTATATTAAAGTGCTTTTAATTAAATTTATTTCTTGAATATTGGTTTACACCATACATTTTAGTTGTTTTATTTCATTTTGTTCATGTATAAATTCGTGTTTATATATTCATTTTGCTCGTTAATGTTTTAAATTACTTAAAATTAGTTTCAACACGTTTCAGATTCATTTCTCAAGTGTTAAATAAGTACTGTATAAAATAATAATCACGAGACTATACGTCCTACTCCACATTACTTAGAATCGCTTTTAGCTAAAATGTTTTCACGCTTCTATCCTACACATTTTTATAGGAATCCGAAAAAGTGATTCCATAAAAGTTTTTTGTAACATGTCACATATATATAAAAACGTTTTTATATCATTAAAATTACAAAAAATGACGTTTAATATTTAATTATAAAAATGGATATCATAATAAATAAATACATTTATTACAAAAGTATATAAATACATATAAAAATTTATATTAATAAAACTTAAATCAACTATTTTTACGATTATATATATATTTAATATTTATAGAAATAAGTGAATTAATGAATAAACATTTACAATTATAAAATATTTATAGAAATAAGGAATTAATGAATAAACATTTACAAATTATAAAATATTTGAATTAATTAATAAACATATGAAATTTTTTTGTATTACTAAAAAATAAAATAATTATTTTTATAAAATATTTTACATTTTTATATAATTTTTTAAATATTTAAAAAAAAGATTTGAATTGTTTGAATTTTTAAAAGTATATGATATTATCGGTATTTTTAAATAAAATAAATAGATGTTTTAAGAAAATAAATGATCGATATTTAAGGAATATTAAAAAACCTAAAGTGTTTCTTTTTTTTAAAACACTTCCAAGTACTTCTCAAAACACCGATTGTTTTTTTTAACTTCAAAACGCTTAAAATATTACCAAACATTTTTACATATAGACTACTTAAGTATTTTTATGCCTAAAACACTTGAAAACATCATCAAATAAAGTCCTTAGAATGGAGTGATACAACTTAATATGTAAATAAGAAAAAATATTAGTCTAGAGATACCATCAAAGTTCCCAAGTTTTAGATCCAATGGAAAATCCAAAGGACTTCACTATAAAAGATTTCTTGATTATCAAAAAAAAATAATAACTATGTTGTAATAAGTATTTTATATTTAAAACTTTTGTTTTCAGTTCTTTACTTTTGATGCTCACCTTTTTCTTTATTTAAATGAATAAATAATGAATTCTTCATCAAATTATATATATGAATTCATGACATTTCATAAATCAAAATAATATATAATAAACCAACTTTCATGAATATGTTGTTTCAAATTATTATTCAATAAATCAATGTTATATGTTTATAAATGTTGAACGATGATTTTGAAAAGCAAGACTTGAAATTAGGTAATTCTACATAACTTTGATTTCATATTATTGAATTGAAGCTTTGTTATCTTAGACATCATAGTCTTTTTATCTCTGCAATTAGTAGGAAGATTATCCATGCAAAAATTTTTATATACATATTGGATTTGCATTTTTTTTAAAATTCTAATCGTTACTTTAATTATTTTGGGAAAATAATTTTCAATCATTTATAGTTTGGACTCACAGGCCATAAGGATTCACTCAACAACAATTTTTTAGATTTAATTTAGTTGAATTACTTAATGTAAGTCTTTGAATAAAGAGGACAATTACTCAAATTAAATACTATAGTAGTACTGTGGTTCATACATAGAGAAACACATCTATAAAGAAAAAGGGATGAGGGTCAGTTTAACACTGCTTTTTGTAATAATATTTATAACCAAAACGTTTTCCTTAACATCACTTCTATCAAAATTGTTTTTAAAGGAATTTGAAAAAGTGATTCTACAAACATTTTTTTGTAACATGTTGCATGGGTATAAAAATAAAAAATGCTTTTATATTATTAAAGTTACTAAAAGGACATTGAATATTTAATTATAAAATAGGATATTATAATAAATAAATAAAATTTATTATGAAAATATATAAATACATATAAACATTTATATTAATAAAACCTAAAATAACTATTTTTATGATTATAACAAATTTTAAAATATATACAAAAATTTGAATTAATGAATAAAATGTATAATAAGATTGTATTAATAAAACTCTAAAATAATTATTTTTATCATTATAAAAATGCTTTAAAATATTTTTACAAAAAAAGTTGAACTATTGAATAAACATGCATAAACATTTGTATTAATAAGAAACCTAAAATAATTATTAATATGATTATAAAAAATATTTACAAAAATATTAGAATTAAAAATATTTTTTTACTACTATGGTAACCTATTTTGTTCAATAATAAGAAAAACAATAATATATCAGTCATTAACATTCGTCTTATCCATTATTAAAAAAACAATGGTTTTATCCATATTTTAAGAAAATATAATTAGATTTTAAAAAGGAGAGTAATAAGTATTTTAGGAATATTAAAAAAAATGAAGTGTTTTAAAAAAAAAACGTCTACATAATGCTTCTCAAAAAAACACTTAAAAGTATTTTTAGACCTAAAAACATTTTTAAGAAACACCGTCAAAGAAACCCTAAATGTCAAAACAAAACCACAAACCCTATAAAGGACGTAGGGGTATTTTTAGAATTTTGTAATGTACAGGGCCAGTATAAAATTATAAATACCGTAACTCTAATAAAAAAAAGATTTTAACCTTGCCTCGTGAACATAGTCATCTTAGAGCCACACGTCAAATCTATCTGCATTCTTCTTTTGCTTTTCTCCAATTTTCTACAATCTTATGGTAAGCAACAAATAGGGTTACCATTTCTTGCATTGTTGGGATGGGTATGAAGTGGATCTGTTAATCGAGAATGGATAAGTACTCTCAGGCATCTAGTAGATACAAGGAAAATCTACGATTTTATGTGCTAAAAGGATTCAAACGCCCCCATTGGAATATTTTTTGAAAAAAAAAACAGGAATTCTTCTTTGCTTACAAGAAGATATATATGAAATCAAGTATTTCATTTTGATCCTACTGAGTTAAATCAATAAGTATTGAACCATGGAGCCACAACAGGTGATCATTCTTTTGCGAAACATAACTTACTTAACCTGTGCCCTCCCGGCTCCGCCAGCACTGCTGAAAGGGAGTTGAATGTTGATGTCATCTACCTATATACGAACCCCAAAAGCAGATGACTAATTAAAAGGAGTCATAATTCATGGATTAAGGTTTAAAGTTCTTGTAAGCTATCACAGCATAGAAGGGGTCTGAATCTGAACCAGACAACAATATTCCCATGACCATGATCCAATCCCAACCGAGAGGCCCCTTGTCTTCTTGAGCACCACCACCAGTAGTAGCAGCTGGCAATTTCCGGATGGTTTCTGGCTGTAGAAACCTCCTTACATATTTGAAGTACTAAAAATACCAGTTGAACTCGGCTGTATGCAGTCCCATCTCTCCATGCACTGATGGCTTTCATAGAATAATCGGTTGCTGAAGCTGACAATGAACACCCTCCCGGTCTTAACACCCGGAAAACCTCTGCAAATACCTGTGTAGGGCATGTAAATTCAGGTCACTTACTGCTTACCCTAATTAATCTTGAAACATACTTATTAAAACTTAAAGTTTCATATTTATTACTTGCTAACTTCAATTGACTTTCAGTTAAATTATTTTTAAGCCATTGATTGGTGTTATGATCATTTATATTTTACTTTAAGTGTCATATAGTTTTATTGAAAAATTAACTTAAAATTTTAGTCAAAAAAATCAAATTAATGTATTATTATTTAACCTCTTAATTTTAAATTAATGTTTATATTGTTACTAATCTTAAAGTAACAAATGATTTTTTAAACGTTTATATTTAAAATATAATTTTTTATATCTATTTACTTATATTATATTGTCATAGCATTCTATTCTATAATAAATTACGAATATAGAACCTTCATACATTCATTCTGTTGAGTCAAGCCTCACTAAAGGCAAAATATTGTTAAGAGACAGATGACCATAAAAACATTTATTAAGAAAAGACGAGGTTTATTTTTATTTTTTTATTTTTTTGAAAAGTAAAAAGATGAGTTGTAAAAACCCAGAATCATAGTTCCAAAATATATTTTCACTAAGGTGTTTTTTTTTTTTAAATAGATAAAATATTTTACTTTTAATATTAAAATAAATTATTATTATTATTATTATTATTATTTTAATACACTCTAGTTTCAAGACAATAAACTATTCTCTTTATGACACATTTCCTTCCTTATGCCATTTTGCATGTTTTAACGATAAAAATAAAATAATAAATATTTAATGCTATTAAATAATATTTATTTAATTTTAAGATGTATTTAGTAAGGAATCAACCAACACCACCTAAAGATGGTAAATGAAATTTGAGTCTAAAATAAACTAATCATTTTGAATTAATTTTTTTAAATTTCTATATGAAGTTATTTTAATAAATATATTTAATTTTAATCAAATGACAATTTAAATTAAGCTATTAAATTACCAAACAAGCACTCAGATTCTCTTCACATTCTCACATTCTTGCTTATATGTGATTTGTAAATGTCCTTAATTAGTGTAGGGAATCTAGATTCGACCTCAGAAATTCTTAAATGTTTCTGTGGCTTGCGTTTGGATTCCAGATTAAGAAAGACAAATATCTGCTTTGGTGAGCAAAGAATTAATCATCTGACCTTTCAGGATATTGAAGATAATTGGACACTCACTGTGCACAAGACAGCATCAAAACTGCAACCATCTGATTCCAACTTGATCCTCATTCAGATCCTTCACAAAGAAATAATCTGAGCTTGATTTGCAGCTCGCATTTAGCCCATGTCCCACCACTCTTTTGTACTCCACTTCTTTAGGTAGATGGCTAACCCATGAGCTCATGAGGTCCAGAATCTCCGAGCCAGGGTTCAACCGTTCCCTGTAAAGATCGGTCAGGGTGGAAATGAATCCACCGTCGACATGGGTCACAAAGCGTGGGTAGGCATAGAATTCTCGATCTGGGTAAGCGTTGAGTTTGGTTCTACCTTCTTGGGTCAAATACAGGTCGACTTGCTCAAGGAGGAGGATTGCTTTGGTTCATTCTTTCATTGATGGTGTTCTTGTAATTCTTGAAGAGAAGCTTCTTGGTTTTGAATGGGTGGCAGGGCTTGGGATTTGGGTGAAATGTCAGCATGGATCGGATCTTATAAGATATCTGTCGACTCCAATGTAGAATGTAGATATACAATAAGGGATAAGCCTTTAGTGGTCGTCAGCTCTTGTGGGGGTGGGCTGTAGCTCCCCAAAATGGGTTCATGATGCCTCCAAAACATTGGGTCGAAGAGTATTCACCCATTGAGCCCAGCCCTAAAGAGACAACACATGTATTACTAGTGTAAACGGTTAAGAAAATGAGAATAGAATCGGCAACAAGAAAGATGAAATGAAGAAAACACACATACTTATGTAGAAGACTTATGTCATATTGCTTTTTAAAACTTATTTTTAAAATACTAAAATACTGTTAACATCACATTTTGAAATCGGTTTTATTTTCTCAAGCTAGCTGTTTATGTTGTAACAAAAAATGAACAAAACATATTTTCCTGCTTTTCTTATTTTAACATATATCAGCTTTTTTAGCACAGACCCAAACAGTCCTTAGACTATTTCGAACCCGAAAAGATGAGGAAAGCAAATGTATGAAAATATAAAATGTTTTAAACTTAACCAATTAATTTTATATGTTTATTCTTTGTGATTTTGTCGTCGTCTTTATATTTATTGCAGACGTGTATTGTTTTGATGTGTCGCAAGATTGTTATCGTCTGAGCATAACATTTTGTTCATTGCATGATCCGACGCTTATTCAAGGTTGAAATGATTTAGGCGAAAGAAAACATATATTAATATGCATAATAAATCAAACGAATGCATCATCAATACGCTGCAAAATCTACTATACGTATTATACTACGCAAGAATCGAACAAATGTTTAGGCTCAACTATCAAATATGTAGCCACAGAGGCCTCGGTACCAATTCATTACGCTAAGAACCCTAACGATATTTCATTCTCTACGCTTTGGGCGATTTCTTGACATATATTTATATATCGATATATCATATTTCTTTAATCAATAAAATTATTTTTCTTCAAAAAAAATATTTTTATTCAAAACTCATTTAGCTTGTTTATTTCTATTAGATATATATATGACCAAGAAATTTAAAAATATGTAAACTTTTGATTAAATTTAGTTTTTTTTTATTTTATATATTTTCAAAGGCTAGTTTAAACATGTTAAAATAATTTTAAGAGTTTTTCTTTCTTAAAATTTTCGGGTTCCAAACATAGTTTTAATAGGAAAAGAAATACACAGATAATTGAAATTAAGTACAAGATAGTGGAGATATGACTAATGGTTCATCTGGGTTCAATACCTTGCTACCATTACAAATCCAAAAAATCAATATCTTAGTACAAAAACTTTTCGGATTGGGTTGTACAAATTGATCATGGAGCTTAACCACCAACATTTTGTATAGTAATAATTATAGCATATAGTCGGCCTTAAAAGCCGATTTTTTCTGGCGCTTGTTCCTTTTACATTACGTGGCCATCTTTTCATATGAACAAGATGTAAGATATTAAAAGAGTCCTACATACACATACACATACATACTGCTGCTTTATTGTTTGGTGATTGAATTCGGATAGTAATTAACAACTAAGGAGTAAAGAAAATGCAGACGTGCGTATTCCTTTGGAGCTTGTGCCATTATATTTCTGTTTCTTTATTTAGGCTATGAACAGAGTCATTCCACGTCTCTATCATATACCCACATTTAGAGGCTTTTTAATTTTCTTTTGATAAAAAATGAAGGCAAGATGAGGACTAGATACCTGTCCCACATTTATGGGCTTTTCTTTACCCAAAAGAAGGGAAAACTAATAAGGGTTTTGGATCTCTGGGACTATTGTTGTCACTCCGAGTTAGCCAAAACCAAGACTTCATGATGATTTGCTTCCACGAACGTGCATTCAGATCGAGTAAAAACATCAAGAGAGATGATACCTTATGTTTCTCAAAAGAGACGACATGATCAATAATTATATACCCCCACCCACCCAGGCCCCAGCCCGAGAGGGGGGCCTCGCTGCCTCCCAAAGCAAATCCCAACTTCCTCACTTCAATCATTACTTTGTTCTTCTCCCTGCAAAGTTTTGATATATGCAGCTAAGATTTGTTAAAGGAAATCAAGAATAGGCAACAACATATAAAACAAATATGTTATCTGAAAACATTAACTAGGGTCGAGAAAAGAAAACTACATACAGACATGGATAAATCCATGGAGGCGTACTATACAGTATAGGAACCATAAGACCCCATGCATAACATATATTTACAGGTATACCAAAACTAAGTACATCCTCGAATAGATCATTATGATAAACCACAAACTCAATCCACCACAAATATCTCAACTACTTTAATTAAAGTCATGGGCATTTAGTCTTAGTTTTAGCTAAGTCCTATTACCTATTAGCTTACGTTTCCAACTTATCCATGAAGGTTGTCATGAGATTTAGATGAGTAATAAGGATATTTTTGTGACTAAGCTTCTTTCTAATAAAATAGGACGTCAAAAAAGTTTTATCAATATTTTATTTTAAATTTTGACCTGAATTTTAATGCATATTATTATTGAGTTCTCCAACAATAACAAACCAACAAGGAAAAATTGAACATCTTGAGGTAGAGGTAGGGGGGATTCAAGACACAGAGTCGATTGGAGCTTAGTTTTTCTACAAAGTTTTAACTACCAAACACCCTCAACAAACGATCTACAACATTGTTTCTTCAAATGAAGAGTGGTCTAAGAAGAATAAGTACAGATAATAATCCAACTCTGTCACCTGTGAGAATGACTGTAAGAGCGATACCTAAATGAAAAGATATACGAAAAATGAAATAAATGAAGACTCACCTCAACAAACTATCTACAACATTACTGAACATACCAGTCTAAAGAAGAATGCTAGCGACTACAAGTCTAATCCAACTCACACCATGTAGAGGATAGCCAAGTGAAATATAGATGAAAGTTTCAATTGACAAGACGCCTTCAACAAACTATCTATAACATTACTTTCAAACAAGGGAGGCCTAGTGAAGAATGCTATAGACCAATAATCCAACTCAGCTACCACATATAGATGAATTTATAAAGGCAAAGTCAGGTGGTTATGTGAAAAGTTTCAATTCGGATGCAAAGGCGCCTCAACAAACTATCTACAACATTATTTCAACAGGCGGAGGCCTAGCAAAGAATGCTACTGACCACAACAATCCAACTCGTCACCATATAGATGAATTTATAAAGGTGAAAGCCAATGAAAAGCATATGTGAAAAGTTTCAATGGACGGAAGACACTCTCAACAAACTATCTATAACATTACTTTCAAACAAGGGAGGGCAACTATCTACAACATTGTTTTTAAACAAGGGGGGGTCTAACAACAATAAGGAATTTTAAAGCCAAGGTTCTCAACTATCATTACTAGTAGGGAATTCTAGTAACAATAGAGCACAAGACATAAATAAGGAGATAGAAATGACATTTCATAAGCATGAACGTCCGGGATAAGGTTCCCGTAAAAGACGGTATTGATAGCCACAAACTCAACCACCACAAATATATCAACTACTTTACTTACGTGGACTAAGTAATGGGCGTTAGTCTTAGTTTTAGTTGGAGTCCCATTACCTATTAATTTTCTTTACATGATGTTTTGTATTTATGTTCTTCTGTTGGAATAAAATAGGGCGGTCAAAAAATTTCCAAATTTTATAATTAGGTCTCATCTCGAATATATCACCGTGTTTATGGGCTCAATCTGATCCCTATCTCCACATATTCCAAAAAATCCATCCCACTTTTGGATCACCCCAACCGTAACAAGATTTGAAAGGATTCTTTGCATGCATATGTGGATTCGGCAATAAAAAGTTAATTGTAAGGAAAATCCATGTATCTTATCTTGGAATATCCCCATGCATGCATGCAACGGCACATATCCTGACAAATGCCTTCGCAAAGAAAACATGCCATGTCCATGAGGTTGGAGAACCTTCACCAACAAGAAAAAGAGCAAGAATGTGGAAGAAAAGTCAAATAAAAAAAAAGAAAAAGTAAAAAAGAGGCGAAATAGAAAATGGAGCAGCCAAAAAGTCATGATTGCAAGAGCAATTGAGTTCCAGCTCAATCCAATCAAATCCAATTGGTGGGTCCAGACATCTCTGCACGTGCAACATGCACAGTATAAAATAGACAAAGATAAAACCCATTTGTCTCCCTCTTTTGCCTCCTCAGTAGGGTCACTATTCCCCACGATTCAGTAGGTTGTGTTCAACTTCAATCTCACAAACTGCCGAAAAAAGTGTCCGGAGTGATCATCGTCGGTGGGTCTAAAATTTGGTATCTTCTCTCTCTCAGACAAACCAACAAAATTTCATTAACCCTATGAAACTTTCCTTTTGCTATATTGCTTCAAAAAGGGATTTGAATTCTCACCCAAGTATGTTCCCTTGTGGCCATGCTTTTAGGGAACCAATGCCTATCGCTTTATGTAGGTTTAAGTCTTTGATTACTGTTTTAGTTAGTGTTTTCGTGACATGCCCACATAGGATTAAACAACTTCTGCGACACTGAGGGCCAAATGCAAAAGGGTTTGTAGCCTAGATAGGGAGGGTAGTTGATGAGGGTTCATTTATCATTATGATATCACTAGTGAGGTTGAAGATTAATGCCTAATTTGGTTGAGCTGATAACTTATTCACTCTGAATTAGGTTCTAGATATCACAATAATCGCTATTGACGCAAAAGGGTTTTTATTGTTATAAATAATATTATTTTTTATTTATGGTTTTTTTTAAGATTTTATTTATGGTTTTATAATTCATAAATAAATTTTTATTTATGAAATTATAAATAATCATAATATAAAATTTATTTCATAAATTTAGAAATAATATTACAAAATAAGTATACAAGATTTCATAAATTTATACTCTAAGAATTTATTTATTTATGAAATAATATTATTTATAGTTAAATAAAATTTATGTTTTATTTATTTATTTATGGTTTTAAATTTTTATAATTTCATATTATTATTTTTATTTTTGTCTATTTTTCTTATATATATGTGCATTTCATTTTTATTTCTTTATCATGTCTATATCTCTAAATTAAATCAACCTTCAATCCGCTACTTCTAATTAATTACGTTACTAAATAATAATTTATAATATGTTATCAAGACCAACTACTAACAATCACTTTGAACCAAATAAGCCCTTAATTTAATTGATGCCAAATTGAAGACGAGTATTTAATTGAGGAGGGTTGGGGATAATTAATTTCCTTTGAACTTTTGTTTGGATCGTGTTTAGTTCCAAAGTGCTAAAAAAACCTAAGAAAAACAATTTTCTTGTATTTGGTTGTTTAAAGAAAAATCTCAAATAAAATCAAATATAAATAAAATTACTTACAAACTTAATGTATTCTTAAAACTATCTAATGTTTCTATTGGTAAGTAAAATAAATAAAATTGGTTTGAAGTAGCAAATAAAAATGATATATCAAATTTAACATTATTTTATTTTCCTTCATCTTTCTAATTTTTCTTCTTATTTTGTTTCTCTGCAGTTCTACTTAAATTCCCAGCAACCAAACATAGCCTTCAACTTTCTTTTTTTCTCCTCTAAAAGATGCAATGAGGCACCTTGTCATATCTTTCCTTCTACTATGGTGTCTTTTATTATGGTAACCTAATTTATAGAAAAATCTAGTCCTTGTGGCAATATTCCCATTTTTTTGCAATCTCATAATAATTATAACACGTGTATGTTCAAAAATAAGTAAATTGCTGTAAAAAGTATGAAATTAAAAATTTCCAATTATATATAAAATCTTTCCATAAATTCAAAATAAGGAAATTGTTTTATCTATCTTTATTAATGGTGAATAGGATCACTTTGTGTAAAGAGAATCTAGAAGGATACGGGACAATTAAATTGAAAAGCAACAGTTATCATCTCTTATATTTATATATATATATATATATATATTTTTTTTTTTTTTTTTGGACTGCCTCTTATATTTATATTTAGAAATTGTGGGAGGGGAGAATCTAAGGTTTAAATAATTGGATTTGGTCAAGGACGTATAAATTTGTAAGCAAAGTTTCTGACAAGGAGCTGAGCAGTGGATGGTGGGTGAGAAGTCAAACTTTGTGGGTTTGGCCTCTTCTCAATAACTCCCTCAGGTGGAAGTGAGTTCTAAATTCTAATTTCTAATTCATCACCATGGTTGAATATTTGGGGGGCTTACCAACAGTACTGGCTCTATTTCTTGGACTAGTTTTCGTTTTTCTTGTAAAATTCTTTTTTTTCAGAGGGCATCATAAGAACTTGCCTTATGGAAACATGGGATGGCCCCTTCTTGGGGAGACTCTTGCCTACCTGAAACCACATAAATCCGACTCCATGGGAGTCTTCCTTCAAGAACATTGTTCTAGGTGAGCAAACTGATTTAATTTCAGCTTCTTGTATTTATTTATTTTTTATCCTGTTGACTCACTTTGATCTTAATTGTCTGTTTTTCAGGTACGGGAAAGTTTTCAAATCACATCTGTTTGGTCACAAAACCATAGTTTCCTGCGACCATGAGTTGAACATGTACATTCTTCAGAATGAAGAGAAGCTATTCCAGTCCAGCTATCCCCAGGCCCTCCATGGAATATTGGGAAGACTCTCTTTGATTCTTGTCACCGGGGACGTTCACAAAAAGCTAAGAAGCCTTGCTCTTGGAGTAATTGGTGGGACTAAGTCGACAGTCAACTTCCTTCCCTCCATAGAAGGCCTGGGTTGTCATAAATGATGGAATCATGGAAAGTGATGCACAGAAGTTGTCTTCTGCAAAGAAGCTAAAAGGGTAAGCAACTTTTGTTTTTTTTTTTTTTTTGGTTTTTTTCTTACTTCTATTTACTTTCTATTACATTCATGTAGTACTCGGTCCTTGTATTCGAATATGGGATCTCCAATAAACCCATCCCATCCCTTTACCACTTAAGCCAGACCTCAAGGGTTGGTGATAGTTTAACATAGACAAAGTCCATGATTTGAGAGAGGTCTCACCAACTGACCCTTTGCACCTAACCTTGGGGCCATTTATTCAAAGTCTGTCAAGGATTCTATTTGATTCGTTTGGCCTCTACTTGAGGCATGGGATCGTATTTTATATATGACAAGCAAGACTTATATTCATATTAAATCCAAATCATACGAACTTGAGCTTTTAATAGAATCAGTAGTTTAATAAATTTCCACTTGTTTAAAAGAGAAACAGTTTTTAGATATCTTTTTTAATTCTGTATTCTTGATGAAAATGCAGTTCACATTCAATCTCATGATGAAGCACATTCCCAAGTATTGACCAGATGAGGCAGTGACTGGTTGAGATATTGGGAGATTTCCATACCTTCATGAAAGGCTTTGTGTCTCTCCCAATACATATCCCTGAACTCCTTATTTTAAGGCTGTGAAGGTACTAAAAACATGAAAAATCCCCACTCAGGGCCTCCTGCTATCTAAATGTAAAATGTGGATTCAGTGTTTTTGATCTCTTTTTTTGGTTGGTTTTTTCAGGCTAGAGAAAGAATCACCTCCACCATCAAAGGGGTCATAGTAGCAAGGAGGAAAGAGAAAAGACTTCAAAATGGAGACTTTCTAGATGTAATCTTAGCAAGGGAGAACTTGAGTGATGAAGAGAGAGTGAGCCTTCTTATGGATTTGTTGCTTGGAGGGTATGAAACAACAGCCACACTGCTGGCCTTGCTCATCTACTTTCTTGCAGATTCACCACAAGCTCTTCAACAGCTGAGGGTACAATTGTCTTTCTCTCCCAATTAATCCTCCCTCCATTAATCTTCACATTATTTTACATGCTTTAAAAGGGTTGTTGTTTTGATCATCACCCAGGAAGAACACCTAGCAATAAGGAAAAACAAGAAGGATGGAGAGCTCTTGAGTTGGGAAGATTAAAACAGATGAACTTCACCCTCAAATGTGTCTCAACTAACTCTTTTCAATGGTCCTGTACATTTGTTATCAATTTGGAAGTAACACAAGAACTATGCATTTTCATTTTTCACAGGTCATTTATGAAGGCCTGAGATGTGGGAATGTGGTCAAGTTTGTGCACAGAAAATCTCTTGAAGATATCAAATTCAAAGGTTTTAAGGAATTACATCTTTCCTGTTACTTGCTTCATTCAATTAAATATTCTTGTCTTACTGATTGGAGTTGCAATGTTTGTTTTTAGGGTATCTCATCCCTGCAGGATGGAAGGTTCTTCCTATCTTTACTGCAGCCCACCATGATCCTCTCTTCATGAAAACTTGGATTTCAACCCTTGGAGATGGGATGTATGTAGCCTTTTCCCCGTATTTCAACTGATTTACTACATACTAAGTGTTTTTTGTTTCCTTGGTTCAAAAATATGTAGACAGTTTTAAACACTTTGCTTTTTTTTTTTTTTTGAAAAATACAAAAACCATTAAAAAAAAACTCAAAATTGAGAAAACAATAACAGTTTTCAAATAACACCAAAATTATGTTTTTTGTGTTTTTAAAAACTATTCTTAATAATAATTTTTAAAAACAATAACCAAACAGTTCCTAAATTATTAATCAATACCCTATTTTCTTATTTTAAGTTTATATTTGTAAAATTATTCATTGGCTTCTATTTCTATGAAAATTTGTTAATACATTTTAGTCAAATAAAAATGTTAAGAGGGTGGCTCATCATGCCTAATTCACGACATAAAACGCTTAATATTTCAAAAATATAAGACATAAGCGAGGCTTATTCCGATTCGAACCCAATGGTATCAATTTTACTACATTATAATTAAAATATTTAACTTCAAAAAAATGTTAAAGGGGATGAGTTGTCAAATCTTTAATACCTTAGCCTCCTATCAAACAAGGAAAGCATCATATATTATCCATAATGACATATTTTTATATCATTTTTTCTTTAATTGCCAACAAAAAAGAAACATTATGTATATATTATAATGTAGCCCTAATATGATCGTTCTGGACAGGATCAAGCAACCAACAAAAAGGTCAGCTTCTTCGGTGGAGGATTGCGGCTGTGTCCAGGGGGAGACCTTGCCAAATTAGAAACCGCTTTTCTTTCCTTCACCATCTTGTCTCCTCAACTATAGGTAAACATTTCCACAAATTTCTCATTTAATTTTTTTTTAAAATTTTCTAAGATATGTTTTTTAGTGTTTTTTTTTTTACTTTTATTCAATTTGAATATTATAATATAGTACTCTGTTTTTTGAATTCGAGAGACTCACACTTCTCCTTCTCCATTATACTCTTTTACCACTTGAAACATGTCCTCAATAGGCAAAAGTGTTTAGTGTTCAAAACATTAAAAACGTTTCTTAAAATTACTATAAAATGAACTCTCTGTCATGATTTTAATTTGGAGATGGGGTTGGGATCAAAATATTTACTTTCTATTTTCTTTATATTTGGTGTTGAGCAGGTGGAAAATAAAAGGGGATAATTTTCCCCTTGCGTACCCTTACGTGGAATTCAAGAAAATTTTGGCACTAGATAGAGCCAATGTACAAGACACTGGAACAGAAATGTTAGAGATGTATTTTAGCCATGTTTATATTTGCTAGCAAGGAATAGGGTCATAACTGTACCCCTAATTAATAAATGTGAATCTCACAAAAATGTTACAAAGATGCTTTCCTTGTATTATTAATAATTGATTTGCTTTGTAAGTTTGTAACTCAAGTCAAGGGAGACACATTAATTTGAGGAAGCCAGGAATGTGTTCTTGTTTTCCCGGAAATTTTAAATTTAAATGAAATATATGACTATTAATCTATTATTTTGAAATATATGAATTTGATTATATGATTAAAATTATAATTTCTAATAATTTAAAATCACGAAGAATTGTGAAAATAGATCTTCATGTTTAAAAGATAAAATATTATATACAAAAATAAAAAGGAAATAATTTGTTCATCGTGTTCATTCAATGTATAGAGTACTCAAAATTTCAAAAAGACATAAAAACAAGAGGGGTCTTGAATTCTAATCACAATAAGGACATTTTACCATTAAACACAAAAAAAACAAAAAAAAAAAAACAAAGAAAAAAACCAAAAACTATTCCTCTTTTTACCACCTACCTTAGATATTAATAATTTAAATATTTTCTGATATTAATAATTTCAATATTTATAAAGATATTAATAATTGAATATTTATAAAGATATTAATAATTTTGAAATATATATATTTCGAGATATTATCCAAATTCGTAAAATATATTTTTAACCGCAAACTTTACATAATTTAATAAACTATTTTATGTGAGAATCGAACCCAAGACCCATATCCTCCTTATGCTCCTTCCTTTTTCAAACATTGAACGTTTAATCACATAAGATAAACATGATGAATATATAGTAAAATCTCCATTGAATATAGTAAAATCAGGTAGAATATATATTTTTAATAAATATAGTTTGAAATATAAGATTTTTTTGGGAAAAAAATCCCAGTTTTGACTTATCTATATGAGAAAATTTTTTAATGTCTATTTTACTCCATTATAATTAAAGTGTTTAACTCTCAAAAATATACTGTCAATATAAAAGTGTTGGATCAAAACAATTTTAGTTTTTTTTTAAGTGTAAAAACTGAGTTGTTGATTGATTCAGCCTAAATTAAAGTTTTAATTCGATTGTTATTTTGAACAATAATTACGTTTATATTCTACTCAAGTGAGTGAGAATAATGTGTGATATTCATTTGCTCAAATCGAAAAGAATGAACGGTAAAAATGCGCCTCGCCGACCCTCTCAAAAATGTATCATTGGACTTTCGGCCAGTCAGGTTCGCTCATGAAAGGTGTTGCTCGACTTTCAATTTGAGTTGTGTCCTTTCATTCAGCCGCCGCTGGGCTCTTTTCATTTCGGAAGTCACATTTTTAGATGACGACCGCCCTGAAGTCACCAAGAGGTTCAGGAATACTGTGTTCATTGTCATTTTGAAATATAACAAACGAATTTCAATCATTTTCATTCAGTAAACAGTGCACTAAGATAGCCTTTAGTGCATTATTTTTCGGCATTTAAGGCAGTGCATTCGGAGAGTACACAACATAGTTTGGTTTGTTGGACATATAGATTGGGGTGCTACCTCTATCTTTGTAAAGATCATTGTATCCCGAGTGCGCACTGGGTATTCCATGTGCCACTCGCAGCTGTAAAATAAACTGCCTTAAGGACATAGTGTCAAACACTAGCCTTGATCTACCTAAAGTTCTATCACATTTCCTGTTCTGTAATCGGGTTGATATCTAGTTTGCATATATCAGAAACAGTTACGTGTAACACTTTCATGTTACACTTTATCTTTTCCGTGTAACACTTCTATATAACTGTTTCACATTTACTTGTTACTGTTTTAGTATACTTTGCATGTTTCAAAACTGAAATTTCAACCAATAATTTTACTATATTTGAATACCCTAGAGTCAACACCCCACACTCCAACATTCTTAAGACAAATTTTTAATTAGTTTAATTACTTGTTGTGGTTCTGGTTTTGATATGAAAACAGTGACTTTGTTTCTGGTTTAATTTAAACCATTACACCAAATAGTGACTTTTGATCAACCATACAAAAAACGTTAAAGTAGTAATTTCAAAACAGTAACATAGACTGTATCTAGTTTTATAACTTACTGCTTGTATATTGTTTGAATAGTTTGTAATCTTTGTTTGTCGGAAATGGATGCAAATGATATTAATGTTCCTGCTACTACAAATCATGTCATGGCCAGGGTGGTTTGTTGCCTTACCACGTGTTCAATTTCGTGAGAACCGGAAAGTTCAACGGAATTATTTCTAAGAGATGGCAATAGAAAACGCTGTTTATCTCACTACGTCGAATTCGTGTGCTTTCTTCGTGAGGATGTTCATTTGTAAGAGAATGAGGTCGACCGCCAAGTTGTTGTGTCGCGTGGGACGATAGAAGCACTCGATTTTCTTTTCGCAGAAAAATTATATCCTCAATGGATTAGATAAATAACATATTATATAATGTATATAGTCCAATCAAGACTAATAGAGTCGTGGGAATCCTTGGATAGAAAATACAAGACTCCGAGGATGCCGGAATGAAGAAATTCTAGGCGCGATTCCTTGATTTATAAAATGGTGGATTCCATGATCATCATAAGTCAAGTTAAGATCTTCAAGTGATCCTACAATAAATTATGCTGTAAAGGGATGGTGCTTAGTGAATCTTTTCAAGTGGTTGCAATTATTGAGAAATTCACTACAAATCGAAGGACTTTCAAAATTATTTGAAAAACACAAACGCAAAGAAATGAAGCTTGGAAGATTCGACGTGAGATCGGGGATGAGGAGGACAATGTAGTCTCCTCGAAAAGAAAATAGGCAATCATTCCATGGAGTCAAAGGCACATGTGATTGAAGAGGGACATAAAACCAACAAGAAACGAAAATATGTCGACAACAGGCTGGCGGGTGGTGACTCAAAAGGTTCAGCGCAATTGCTTATAATAAACCCGATCCTGCAAAGGATTGTCTGCCGTAGCTAATAAGTGAACCAAAAAAGGAAGGTTGCCCAAGCCAATATAACCGAGGTAGAAAAACTATCTGACAATGTTTCTAACAAAAGTTTTTCTGCTGTAGTATCCGAGGTCAACTTGGTAGGAAATACCAAGGAATGGTGGGTGGACACCAGGGCCACTAGACACATATGTTTGGATAAGAAGATGTTCTCTTCATATGAAACAATTAATGATGGAGAACAACTATTCATGGGAAATTCCTCTACTTCCAAAATTGAAGGCAAAGGAAATGTTATATTGAAGATGACTTCCGGAAAAGAACTTACTCTCAATGATGTGTTACATGTTCCTGAAATTCGAAAGAATCTCGTGGTCTCGGATCAAGTTAAGTGCTAAGGGTTTAGGTTGGTTTTCAGTCCGATTAAATTTGAACTCACTAAGCAGGGATTTACAGGTAAGTGGATATATGAGAGACGGGCTCTTAAGATAAATGTCAGACAATTGTATCAAATTTTAATAATAAGAACACATCTTATGCTTATATGATTGAGCCTTCCAATGTATGGCATGGTAGATTAGGACATGGTAATTTTGATACTATGCGTAAATTAATGAAGTTAGAATTGTTGCCTAAGTTCAATATTGATGCAAATCATAAATGTGAGACATGTGTTGAATCAAAATTAACAAGATCATCATTTCACAATATTGAAAGAGATACTGAACCTCTAGAGTTGATTCATAGTATACCCAGATTGGAAATATGTTCAAACTAGAGGTGGAAAGAAGTACTTCGTTACTTTTATTGATGATTGTACAAGATATTGCTATGTATATTTGCTAAAGAGTAAAGATGAAGCATCGGAAAAAAATTTATGCATTATAAGAATGAGGTTGAGAATCAACTTGGAAAAAAGATTAAGGCTATAAGAAGTGATCGAGGTGGTGAATATGATGCACCTTTCGATCGGTTCTGTCAAGAACATAAGATATTCACTCAAACTTTCATGTTTTATACACCTCAAAGAAATGGGATCGTCGAACGAAAAAAATTAACATTGAAAGAGATAATGAATGCCATGTTGATTAGTTCGGGATTACCTTAAAACTTATGGTGGGAAGCTTTGCTTTCAGCAAATTATATTTTAAATAAATTACCCCACAAGAAGTTAGACAAAACCCCTTAAACATTATGGAAATGTGGGAGGTCCTTCCTACAAATATTTAAAAGCGTTTCATAAGGTGATGGTTCCTATTCCCAAAAGGATTAAAATAGGACCTAAGACTATTGATTGTATATTTATCGGTTATGCACAAATAAGCAAAGGCGTATCATTTTCTAGTGTATAAATATTATATTTCTGATGTACATGTCAATACAATTATTGAGTCAAGAAATACAACATTATTTGAAAATGTATTTCCTAGTAAAAATGCATGTGATGTGAGTTCTCTTAAAAGAACCTATGATACTACGACTAATAATATAGATTATGAGTCTTTAAATGAAGAAAGTAAAGAGGCACTTAGACGCAGTAAGAGGGCAAGGACTCCTAAGAGCATCTCAGCCAGGCCGGTGCCCAAATTTTACTCCAAACACACCAAACCATGCTCCAAAGAAGTGGAGCCATTTCTAGCAAAGGGCCTACTGTGAACGTTGGCAACATACGCCCAGCAAAATGGTCGAGACTGCTCATCGCCCAAAACGAAATCATTCAATGAAAAACCCAAAACAACCCTGATAATTTGAACGCAAATGTATCCGTTGGAGCTCTTCAGATGACCGTTGGAGCTCAATTTTTTTTTATAAAAATGGAACTCTACAGAACCGAAAGCCAAAAGCAGGAAACACCAAAAATTCAAAGATTGATCTCAAAGCAAAACCGTTAGCTTTGAACCCCGTAAAATCCAAAGCTTAGAATCCCAAATACCGATTTTACAAATTTCAAATTAAAGATTTGAAGAGATTTGAAGAAATTTTTACGCACTCTGTAAGCTAAAACATCAACAAAATCTGTGTTTTTGAATCCCTAAATACCAGATTTTTTTACGCCTCACTTCAAAGATTTGAAGAGATTTTAAAGAAATTTCTTACTTTCTAGTCAAGATCATCGACCACGGCAGCCTATATCAAGATCCGAACCGCCGAAACAAAAAACCCAGTTCCCATCTCCTTCCTTCTTCTTCCTCCCATCCTCGCGGCCGGAGAAAAAAATTGCTCCCCGCCTCGATTTTCAGTCGGTGAAACTTCCTTTCTTCCTTTCTTCAAATAATAATCAATTTTTTTCTAAGCTATACTGATATTTTTAATTTTTTTTTTTTTACCATTATATCTTCCATTAAATTTTGCTTATTCAAATAATGTTAACTATTATAAACGTCACATATTAAAATAATTTTTTCCATCTTTTTACCCGTTAAAAATTTACCACATTTTTCTTAGCAACTTTTAATTTCATATTTGATAGTTACGTATTCATAATAATTTAAAAAAATAAATCATAATTTTTAGAACAATATAAAATATAAATATATTTGTTATAATTTGATATTTTAATTTTTGTGACCATTAGTATCTTTCCATTACATGTTTTTTTTATTATTTAAATAATGTTAACTATTATCAAATGTCACATATTTAAATATGAATGAAGGGTATATGATATAATTATTAAAGAAAATCCAGGGTAAAATTGGAATAGATTTAGAATAGTTGCAATTTAGATGCTCATCACGAGATGATACTAAAATTTACTAAATCTTAAAAGTTTCACTTTGAGCTGTAATTCGCTTTTGGATGTCAGGTGTTTTCGGGCTAACTCCGCCGGGAGAGGGTCTAAGTCCTATGGTCCAAATTTTCTAACATACGATAGAAAATATCAAAGCTTCAATGAAGCGATGTCCACTCCTCGAAGCACCTATGTGGAAAGAAGTCAGAACAAAGGAAATTGAATCCATCACGCACAATCACACATGGGAATCGTAGATCTTCCTCCAGAAGTAAACCATGAGGGTAAATGATTTCGTGAAAATGAAAATTGATGGATCAATTGATAAGCATAAGGCTAGACTCTTGTAGCCAAAGGTTACAAAACAAAAAGAAGGCTTGACATTTTGATACATATTCATTATCACGAATAAACATCTATTTGTGCTCATAGCTATCGCAAGATTATAATCTCGAGAAACACCAAATGGAGGGAAAATAGCTTTTTAAATGATGACCTAAATGTAGAAAATTTATATGAACCCTCGAAGGGTTTATTTCTTTGGGACAAGAGAATAAAGTATGTAGACTTGTTAAATCACTTTATGGTTTAAAGCAAGCATCAAAACAATGACATGAGAAATTTGACAAGGTAATGATGCCAAATGGTTTCACAATTAATTAATGTGATACATGTGTCTATGTTAAAGACACAAATAATGGATATGTCATTGTTTGCCCATATGGATGATATGCTTATTGGGCAAGAATAATTATATTATTACAACTACCAAGAAGATGTTGTCTAGTAAATTTAACATGAAGGATTTGGGTGTTGCAGATGTTATACTAGGAATTGAAATTTCCAAAACATCTGGTGGACTTATATTATCTCAATCACATTATATTGAGAAATTACTTGACAAGTTCGACAAAGATGAAATCAACATTGCTAGAACACCAATTGATATAAAGCCTACTTGCCTAAAAATATCAAGTCAAAGCATATCACATCAAATATTCTCGATTTACTGAAATTCAATGTATGTCATGAACTGCACTTTACCGATATAGTATACTCATAGTAAATCGAGTAGATATACGAAAGAATCCGGGAGGTGACCATTGGAAGGCAATTATTAGGTTCTCAAATACTAAGATATACCTTTAATTACGGACAGATATAAGCAAGATATCCAAGAAGATTGTATGGTATATAGCTATGCAAACTGGATATCTGATTTAAAGGATACAAAATCTACAAGTGGTTATGTTTTTACACTAAGTGGAGCAGTTGTATCTTGGAAATCCTTAAAGCAAACGTGTATTGCCAGATTCACAAAGGAATCTGAATTTATTGCTTTAGATAAAGAGGGAGAGGAAGCAGAGTGACTTCGTCAATTTCTAGAGGATATTCCAATATGGCCCAAACTCCGTGCTTTCAAAGAATTTGTATACATCGTGATAGCCGACCGCATTTCAGAAGTACAAAATGACATGTATAACGGTAAGTCTAGACATATACGCCGAGACATAATACCGCTAGGAAATTGTCGCAAATGGGATTATTTTACAGATTATATAAAGTCAGCTAGATACCAGCATCCTTACCAAAGGTTTGACGAGAGAGCAAGTAAATTGCACATCGAGGGGAATGAGATTAAAGCCTATGACAAAAGAACCACCTTAATGGCAACCCAACCTAGTTGACTAGAAATCCTAAGATCAAGGTTCAAAGGGACACCCGAATTATGTGTGATTCAAAAGAAGCACTAAGGAGATAATCTCTCCTACCTATTCCTATGATAAACTAAGAGCGCTCTCGCAGAGTTTATTAGGTAAGCTATGTTTTTAATGATTCTATAACTTGAAAATCCAAGTGGGGTATTATAGATATTCTATCAGAGTCACCTATACGGTGTGAAGGGTCGCTTCCGTGAGAATTTATAAAGGTCGACTTCAGTGCCACCCACGAAAAACTAGAGTTGTTTAGTATCAAATGAACACAACTATGAGAACCACCTCGTGTTAGAAAGATCGCAGGTGAAGTCTATTCGATCTCGATTTATCAAACAAATTCGAATAGTTCAAGACATCATCACCATTTAGCCGATATGTCCAAAGGGCTTTCACTAGTGGAAGGTTCAAGGTCAAAAGCTACCATCTTTGACATGCACGATCTTTCCAAAGATGTACTCTCTATAGTGTGTCGCATTATCATTTCGCATACTAGCCCAATTTCCCATTCATGTGGGGATTGCTGACTAAAAAACGCTTTTTAAGTGTAAAAACTGAAAGGCTGGATGACTTTGAGCCTAAATTAAAGGGACTCCGATTGTTATTTTGAATATTTGTGGGTTCATATTCTCACAAGAGGAGAATAATGTAGTATATTTATTTGCTCAAATCGAGTAAGAAATGAATGAGAAAAATAAATTCCCAAGTGACCCTCTTGAAAAGGTGTTGTTGGACTTTCGCCTGAGCTGTGCTTTTCTACTGAAATGGCCTTAGGATGGTGACTGCCCTGAAAGTCACCAAGAGGTCTATCATCACTCAAGTTCATTGTCATTCAAATACAACAAACGACTTTCGCCATTTTCATTTAGTAAATGGCACTAAGACAACCTTAGTGCATTATTTTTCTAAGATTTAAGGCAATGCATTCAGAGAGTGGCACAACATAGTTCAGTTCGCTGACAGAGGATTGAATGCTATTTCTATCTCGTGTGAAGATCATTGTATCCCGATAAGCAGACGCTAAGATTCCATAAGCAATTCCAATAGTGAGGGCAAAATTGCCTAAGGAAGAGAAAAGCCAAACACCAGCCTTGGATCTACCTAAATTCTATCACACCATGTTCCCGCACCTGTTAGTATCTAGTTTCAGATATATCGTAAATCGTTATGTGTAACACTTTCATGTCATAATTTTATCTTTTCCGTAACACTTCTATATAATTGTTTCACATTTACTTGTTAATGCTTTTAATATACTTGCATGTTTCAAAAACTCCGAAATTTCTAACCAAGTAATTTTACTATATTTGTGAATACCTCTAGAGTCAACACTACAACAACAAAAAGTGCAGGTTTATTTGGAAAATATCCTCATTTCCAATATTTTTTATATAAACTATCTTATTTTCCATTTGCCAATATTTACACAACGATTGGAAAATGAGATATTCAAAAAATTTCTCATATGAATAAATGAAAACTGGGATTTTTTTTCCAAAAAAAAATCTTATATTTCAAACTATATATATTAAAAAATATATATCCAACTTGATTTTACTATAATTGATAGGACATTTAAATATATATATATATATATATATAGTATATATATATATATATATATATATATATATATATATATATATATATATATATATATATATATATATAAACTTCTATTTGGTGAAGAGAGGGAAAGTTTATTTTGGGTTTACTTTTTTTTTTCTTTTGTTCTAAGAGAATATGGTATGTCCATCATGTCTAGCTCATTTGGTGCAATGCACAACATTTTAAAAAGGCAAAACATAAGAAATGGAGGGAGGGTTTCATAGGATAATTTATTACTTTGTAACTAAAACGCCTAATTATAAAAAAAGAAGTGAATATGATACGTGTTATTCTTCTGTATAAGTGGCAATAGATGGGACCTACGGGTCAAAACATGAGGGGTAATTTTGTTTTAAAAGGTGAAGTTATGGTTCCAATATGCATGTATTCCTTAATTTGTTAGAGATGATACATTTCATGGTAATACGGGGGAGTTGGGTTCTACTTTTTTTATTTTTTTATTTTATGCAATAATGTACTTTAACATAATTTGATAGGTACCAAAACCTAATGGAAGAACCCAATCCAAAAGACCTGCCTATTAGGAGAGAGAACTTATCAAGCTTAAGTACTACTCCACACTCCTGTGTGGAACAGATGTGAGATCGTATCATTCCATATCTTTTGAGAAAATAGACGTCCACGGATGGCATTCACTCTAGGTGGCTCACACTCGGTTAGCGCTCACTCCGCACTCGCTCAGCACCGGGTTCCGTGCACTCTCTCCCCGCTACGTATCGACTTTCAATGAAAGTACTAATGATAGGTACCCAAGCCCAGTGAAAGAGCTCAACCCAAAAGACTAGTCTATAAGGAGGGAGAACCCACTGCTTTCTAGTACCACTTCACACACCTTATATGGAACCGATATGGATCAGATCATAATCTCCCACGATTCTCGAATCCACATGTGGGCCTGCCGAGCCAAGGCCTACACTTACCTAGTTGCTTAGGTCAAGACGATCCATTCGACTTCACAGATATGTGGATCCGGCCGCCTGTCATACGGATCTACTAGATATCAGCGGAGTCCAAATCCAAGCCCATGTTTTTTTTTTAAACAAGCAAATAACTTTACTAAGAAATAAGCAAATCAGCTAACTGAGTATCCTAAAAATAGAGGGAATGAAAAACAAAATAAAAGGACTAGCATGAGAACGCCCAACTCTAGCTAACAATGAGTCAAGTTTCTTCGTCACCGCATAAACTAAATAGAAAAATAACTATTAGCAACCAAACCTCAACAATCACTAATAATGCATCCACACTCGTCAATAGCAAGGGGCTCCGAGTGAAATGCATCCACCACAATCTTAGCAACTAACTCCACATTAACCTCAAAATGATGAAGCTCAAGCAGCCATTGTAATCCCTCGTGAAAACCAGCTACTGCATCCTCTTTTACAAAGCAACAAAACGGCAAAACAACATACTTACATACAACCAATAACTCGCCAGAATCATGTAACACCATCCCTACCCCTACTACCGTTGGCGCTTTCAGCATAGTTGCATCAATGTTCAATTTTAGTCACTTAACAGGATGTCGAACCAAGCAGACCAAACTGCAACAGTGCCAGCAAAACGACCTTGTTGGTTTACATGGATGATGAGTAAAAAACTCATTGAATTTTTAGTCCATTTTTCTGATTTTTATTACAATGTAATTGTTTGTTTTTATGCAGAAATATGTACTATTTACCAAAATTATATTTTGCAAAAATTTATAGCATAAATGAAAATTCCAGTAAGGATCATAAGTGAAAGCAGTTCAATGGCCAAGGTGAGGTCGCGCCAGAGAATCGAGGTCGCGACGAGAAGTCATACTATACTGAATGAAAAGCCATGCGACAAAAGAAAAGTTAAGCCGAGACGTAAAAAGGGCTTCAAGGAAAGGATCATGTCACGACATCTACTCGAGGTCGCGACACCGAAGGAGGACAACTATGGTTGCAACAGATAATCGAGGTCGCGATTTCACAACGCTGATTTACTAAGCTTACAAGGTCTCTACCAGGCAATTTAAGATTGCGACAAAAATATAAGTTGGGAACTCCAATCAAGGTCGCGACCAGGTATTTATGTCGCAACTACATTTAAGCAATTGGGACAAGAGCATAGGCAAGAAGAGCAACCATTCAGACGCGACACAATTTCTAGGTCGCGATAAGAAAACAAACAGGTTAGTAATTGAAGTCGCAACTTGCATGAAGGCGTAAAACTGGTAAATGGTGTCGACATAGAAATGAAGTCGCCACATCGTAATACGTAAAAGGGAAAGACTGGTCAGTCGCGATAAGAATTGTGGTCGCGACATCAACCGCAACAAGAGCAAAAGTGATAAAGGCAACCATTCAGTCGCAACATCTTTTAGGTCACGACCAATAAAAGAATCTAAATTGAGAAGAAACTGTTGTGACTAAGAAGTGAAGTTGCGACAGGATGGGGAGAAATGATGTCGCGACATGCTTTTAAGGTCACGGCATAGATTTCAATAAGAAAAAGAAACGACTAAGTCGCAACCTAAAACCAATGTCGCGACAAGACAAGAATGCACAAACAATTTAAGTCGCAAATACGAAAAGCGGAAATGTGACCAAGACTCCTGGAGTAGGTCATAAAGAAATGGCACGCGATTACGTTTTGAGTTAGCGACACAGCATGTAGAAAGCAAGATTAACCGTCGCGGACATGGAACCGAGGTCACGACACGTAATTTATTGGCGGGTCGACAAAGCAACAAAGATCAACATAGTTAGCAAGAGAATGACGTCACGACATGAAATTAAGGTCACATACATATATTTCAAGAAAGGGAAGAATAAATAGTCGCAACTAGGAAATAGAAACAAGAAACTATTGAGACTAAGAAATAAGGCTGCGATCGATCAGAAGAAAGAATGGTCGCGACATACTTTTCGAGGTCGCGACAGAATTACAAAGGATTAAAGAAACTATTTGGTCGCACTCAATGTCCACGTCGCAACAAGAAAAATAAAGGTAATAAAGAATCGAGTCGCAACTCCGCTTTAAGGCTCAAGATAACTGAATGATGTTGCAACCTGAAAGAGAAGATGTGACCAAGAAGTAAAGAGGTTGACAACATAAATGATGTCGCGACATCAAATCGAGGTCGCGACACATAAATGCAATAAGGGCGAGCCGTCGCTGACGTCGTGAATTCGAGGTCGCTGGCACCACCTCTTAAATAAGAGGAAAAGGGGTCGCAACCGAGTTCTCATCGCCACAACTAACATGGTCAAGACAAAGAATCTGGCGTTACACCACTAATCAAATGCAACCGAAGAAACAAGTCGCAATGCAAAACATCAGGTCAGAAATAACAATCGCGAAGAACAAAGTGAAGTGGAACACGCGACGCTTCCGAGGTCAATGATGTAATTTGATAGACCGCACTTCAGATTTCATGTCGCGACACCGCTCGTGTCGCGACCTAAACAGAGGGTCGACCTCATTTATTTTAGGGAAATCCATGGAAGCGCCCGGGAATTCAGGGCCCACTTCTGAAAAGTTATAATAGCGCACACAGCTTTAGTAAAAATAGCTTCCGTTTTTTCTAAACCCATTGTCTGGGAGGACGAGGAAGACTCACTGTATATTTTAGAATAGACTTTCCTTTTCTTTTGTTTTCTTTTCTTTTTCTGGATCTAAACCAGTAATATGTTAGAATGTAGAAGTTATATTTAATTTTTTCATATTCTCTTTCCACTACGGCCCTAATCAATGAAGTTCGCATAATCTTGGAATTCGCTTCAGTGAATTATAGTTACTGGATGTTCTTGATCAATACTCCATTGTTGATCAGGACTGCATCGAGGTCACGCCTACTGGAATGGACCCGCTTGAATCGAAGGGAATTTCTGAAATTGGATTTTAATTTATTTGATTGATGTTGTTTTGAATCGATCAGTTCCCAATGGTAGTACCGAATACCATCTCGCTGATCGCTTCCTAATTTCTAGGAAACCTTTCCGAGTGACAAAAGATGGAGATTCTCGGCAGATAGTGAATGATTTACCATGCAGATGTTGTAATTATCATCAAGAACTAAGGAGCTTCCTGAGTTCATTTTCGAGCAGACTTATTCACCAGTTGAGGCTGAAGATAATTATTTATCAACTTAACTCATCGTAGATTTCACCTTAACTGGTCTGATAGATTCCAGATCCCGTGTTAGCCGAGATCTAATCAAGGAGAAGGAAAATCACCAGTATATAAAGGATTTAGTCATCAACCATTTTTGTAGAAGTTTTGCAATGAACTGCACTTCGTATGCAAGAAACTGGCAGCCTTAAGAAATGAGTATGAAGTATTAAAAGAAAATACTGACTATAAAGAGTGTTTTGAATACGTAACTGACAGATCCTTGCTTGGAAGAACAAGTGGACCTTTAATTAGTGAATAATGGAGAAATCCAAGTCAGACATCGTGCATCTTTGACAAATCCAAATCCAAAATCGTAGATATAAAGAATCAATTAATTAAATGCAGAATCGGATCGCTTCACAACAATTTCATTTTAATGTTCATTTCTAATAGAGATCTAATTCAGTCTAGTTTATTTGTTAGTTCAATTCAAACTTTATTTTCATTAGATGAAAGTAATATAGGATTATCTTGTCTTTTAAATTCCAAGCCAAACTATTATTAAAAGGATGGTTCAAATAGTGCTGACTGGAAGAAGCTAGCAGAAGTGATTTCAACATTTCATTAACTGGTGGAATGATATCCGACTCACATCCCATTTTTACTACTTCAGATGACCGTGCACTTCAGAGTGTCATAAACTAAACCCATTATTAATCTTTAACATAAAATCGCTTATTCCTTTCAAACAACTCTATTCAACTTTGGAGGATAGATGCAGAGAATTGTAAGGCTCCTATATAAATGTTAAATTGAGTGGTTTAGTCTATATTTTTACATACTAACATGGGCTAGCTTCCATTCATTGCAGAACTCAAAGGTAGTCCTTACCACCACCTCTAAAGGCAAAGCTTGCCTACCCCATACCCGATTATTGTGTTGCCCCCAAATAGCCCATAGCACCGAGAAAAATTTGCACAAAACCAAGTTATCTTGCAAGCTAAGCAAAGACAAAGTACTAGTATGAAAAACCTCCCTCTAGGCAACCGAAAAATCCAACCTACCAGATGCCCAACAAGACTGAGCAATGAGCAATCGAAAAATACATGAGATGCATCCTCAACTTCCATGTCATAGAGACCATAACACTTATCCAACACCACACCTTTTTTATGGAGCCTCACTCTTAAAGGTAAAGAATTACGACACAACCTCCACACAAAATCTAGCACTTCAGGAGGAAGTGAAAGCTTCCAAAACCTCTTCCAAGCTTCAGAGAAACCTACCGATGGGAGACCATTCAAAGACAATAGCATATCATAACAAGATTTAACCGTATAGAGTCCTAAGCTCGAATGGTGCCAAATTGAAAATCAGGTTTACACTAAGAAAGCACCGCTTCACACACAATCGTGAGCTCCCCGATCGAACTAAGAACTGCGGAGCAAACTCCCATTCCAACGAACAAGTTCACTAAAGAAATCAAAACCTTCAAGTCCTCTAAACCCTGCATTATCATAGATTGAACCCGAAATCAAGGTGTGTCTAACCCATGGATCTATTCCAAACACTAAGATTACACTCCAATTCTCACAAGTGGATACCCCCAATCTGCACAACCTCCTTTGTCGCCAACATCGTCTCCAAACAAAACTAGATTATACCCCAAAAGGTAGTCTCTCGAAGGAAAATATTTTTCTAAACACTTGGGCTACCAAGGTATGTGGTTTGGTTAGGAGATTCCAAACTTGCTTTCCAAGAAGTGCAACATTAAACATGCGTAGATCACAGAACCCTAATCCACCTTCCTCCTTCCTCACACATAATCTTTCACATCTCTGCCAATGTATCACCCTATGCCCATCATGTCGAGAGCCCCACCGAAACAAGTTCGACATTTTCTGAAGTTCCTCTAGAACTAATGGAAGAATAAGAAAGACACCCATGCCGTAGTGTGCAATGCCAAGACTACGCCTCAACAAATGCTTTCGCCGCTTCTCGACAATAACTGCCCACAGGCCAACCGCTATGCAAACGGTCCTTTAGAAACCAAAAATAACTTGTTTGGAACAACCAAGAACTGAAGGCAGTCCAAGATAGTAAGAATTACCCTCCGTAACTTCAACACCCAACATACCAATTATCTCATTTTGTTTATCAGTGAGGATGTTAGAACTAAACATAACTCCCGACTTAATTATACTCAATAAACTCGTCTAGAAACCTGTTCGAATCTCAAGAGAATATCATGAACCACTTCAACTTCAGCTAGAGAACTCTTAAAGAACATGTAACTATCATTCGCAAAGAAAATATGGGAGATGGAGGGTGCATTCCTAAAAACCGAACAACCATGAAGAGCACCCCTAGCTTCTGCATCTCGAATCATGGCAAAAAGACCTTCAGCGCATACAATAAACAAGTAAGGTGAAAGAGGACAACCTTGACGGAGACACTCTCTAGGTTCTTGAACCTTTGTTGTGCCATTGAAGAGAGCACAAAATATTGGCCCGTCGAAATGCAACATAAGCGAAATCCTTGCTTTGCAAAACCTATCTTACGCAACATAAATTGGAGAAATCCCTAATCAACCCTGTCGTATGCCTTACTAATATCCAATTTTAGAACAACATCACTAATACGACCCCTCATGTGTCGCTTAAGACAGTGCAAGACTTCACTTGCTAGAAGAATATTATCCGTAATAAATGACTAGGAACAAAGTTTGGCAGAGAAGGAGATAGGTCTACAAAGAACATATTTCATACAATTAGCAAGGACCTTAGTGATTAGATCTAGCGATAGGTTGTGCCGGAATCAACAAAATTTATAAACCTAAATTCCTCATAGTGGTTCTAGGATCGAACATAGGGATGAGTTTTCTTCGTGTAAATGATTTTCAATTGGTTCAAAAAAGTGAATTTCACTTTGGATTAAGGGTGTTGTAAAAGCAGTGGAGGTGAATGGTTTGCAGGCTGAAAATAAACTGAACTAAAAATATGAAAAAGAAATCCTTGAAGCATCGGGCTACTGGGGTTGAGTTCCTAGGGTAAATGAGAGGTTCTCAGGTTCTTTTCCTCGAGTTGGGGAGGATGACCTATAGTCATTTCCCAAAGCTGGATCTTCATTTATTTATCAAAGCTTGACTTTGCAATAATTTTCCTTTTGAAATATAGCATTTAATGAGCATAAATGCTCCCGGACAGTAAAACCACATCCCCTAAATCTACCATACAGTAACTAATAGAAGACAACTAATGAATCTCAATGGATCTAGCAATAAGCATCCACCGAACCCTAAAAGCTTGCCAAATACAGGTTAATCAAGGTACATTTAAGAGATTTAAACCTAGAGTAAGAGATGGAACATAAATGAAAATAAATGCTTGCATTAAAAACGGAGAACTAACATTTTACCTCAAAACCCTAGCCCAGTAGCCCTCATAGCTGGGATGGAGGAGTTTAATAACCATCCCTTGAGTTGTCATCCTCGAGGGGTGTTTGGGCGACAGAAAAGATGAAGAAAAGCAAAGAAATGAGGGGAAGAAGGAGCGGGGAAAACTCAGCTCGGCAACGTGTATTAAGCCAAAAGCGAAATCAAAGATCGTTCACAAGATTTCATTGAGCTTATATGATGTCCCGAATAAGCAAAAATACAAAATACCCTCAATACCCATAATACATGAAGGAGTAAAATGGTAAAATGCAAAAAGTGGAGTCAATAGAGGTTAAAAGGGGCAAAAATCACAAATGCGGAGAAATGACTTTTTGCGAGGGTGCGAAATTTTGGCATTTATTAATTTCCCTTGCCTCTTCTGCTCTTCTTTCCTTCCGATTTCTGATTTGCAATGCTGAGTTCGACTCGAATTCTTCGTGCTTGGATCGATTCAACAAATTTGGCATTAATAGCTTGCAAAAACTACAAAATTAGCCCGCAATGCGTCGATTAGAATAGCGAGGACCTTAATGTACCGTCGGGTTAATTCGGTTGATTAGTACACAAAAAGTGCCCAAAACCTACAATAAATAGGACTCAAAATAGCACTTTTTGGGCACTAATCACTCCCCCCAACCGACACATTGCTAGTCCCTTAGCAAGGAAAGAAAGAAAGAAATAGCAAACAAAATAATAACAAAATTATGTTCTCAAAAATGGTATTTCAAAAAGTATGTGGATGAGTAATGCCTAACCCTCATTAGGGAATCACCGAAACCATGATAATCATCAGAGAGTGGATGCCATACAAGTCCCGGTATCAAAGGGAACATTCTCTGAAGAATCAGCACAGAATTTCCACAAAATCTAAGTGTTTATATGATTAGTTTTCAACAATAAATTGCCCAAAAGCGCACTCTCCCGACCAAGCGCTCACGCTGACCTAGTACTATTGACCTAAATAGGTCGGGACTGTCTTATTCCAAAATTCTTTTGTGTTGCAAGGTGCAATGCTGAAGGCAGAGCTTCACCAAAGTCCATGCGGGGATCCTGATGACTCCCGGTAATTAAGGCTTAGGACGTCAAGTCGCGGGTTTTCAATCACAAACTCTTCGAGGTTTCACGAGGACTTGAATAACGAGACTCGGCACTTACAACTCGCTCAACCTCACCCATTCACCCATGTAGTGAGCACTAAGTCGGTGGCTCCCAACCAATTGGCTTAGGGCACCAGGCTTTAAAGACTTTCGTCGTATACCCCTCGGACCGTGCTCGGGTTTTAAGGCAAAGCATAGCAATTTTCTTCTTTTTCTTTTTCTTTTCTTTTCCTTTTTCTTTTTCTTTTTCTCTTCTTTTTATTTTGGAAGACTCATTGGCCTTCTTTTCTTAGGGGTCCTCAACCTATTGAAGGTAGTAAATGAAACTAGGATAGAGCTTTTGCAAGATTTAGGAGGTAAAGCAGTTTTTCAGCTTACTATTGAAACCCTATGTAAACAATGTGTGATTAGCTAGAGGTGGAAGAAAAGGTTGAAGCGCTAAGAATTTAACTTTGATCATCCACTTAATTAAGCATGGAACAATCTAATATCAACGGCATTGGACAATGTTTCAAATTTTCAAGCATGGCTTGACGAAAAAAAAAAAAAGGTGTAATTTACATAAGCGTAAGTGTGAGTTGTATGGTATATATAAAAAGATATATGTCTATATTTTTCGACTTTACAAAAACTAACAGCTTCACAACCAAAACAAACAACTACCTGCAAACGAAGCTAAGCAATGACCATTAATCTTCACAAAAAAAACTTGCTCAAAATAGCAAAAAAAAACATAAATGTAAAAGCCACTTCCTTCGCTAACTCTCCCCCCAACCAAATGTCTCATTGTCCTTAATGGGGCACGGATTGGAAAGTTAGAGAAGAAGTGCCTACATAATGGTGAGCAGGCGGTGGTATGTCATCCTCTGCATGAAACGAAGCTAAGGAGGCTGTGATGAAAATTTGGAGGAGAATCTCTGCTGCTGCAAGAGGATGATCCTAAAGGCACAGGCGAATGCAGATGGAGAGATAGGAGGCAAGCCCAAGTGACTCTGAATCTACACTAGGATGGCGTGGTTCTGTGCAAGCAAGGAGGTGGTCTGAGCGACGGTGGCCTCTATGTGTGTCATCCTCTCAGCTAAGGCTATATGGCGCAAAGATGTAGCGTGACGTAGAAGGTGCGGGGCTTGCATCCCATAGAGCTTGAGAAAAATCCAGTGGATATGGAGATATCTTTGCGGTGGAGGCCGATGTATTGAGTCAAGCCCCGACTACCAGCAGCATGGGAGGCTGGAGGCATTGGAGATGCAAAGGATCTGACAGCCGTAGGTAATGGGCAGTGATTCTTTGGGGCGTGCGGATGGTGCAATCTGGGGCTCCTCTATATCCTCTACAGAATGGTCAACTGTTATATCCCCAGTTATGTCCTGAGGTGGGAGGTTCTAAGCCGCGGGGTAAGAAGCGCCACCTTCGATAGTGGAATGGCCTTTCGCAATGTTGGCGGCGCTCCAATCGGGGCTCAGCAAGAAAACCCATATGCTCTAACACCTGGCATAGTAGCCTCGGAAATAGGAGAGGTAATGATTCAGCCCGAGTCAGGTTCCTGCGGTGGACCTTGTCCTCAAAGTGGAACAAGAATGTCATGAAAAGCTTAGCAGGGCTGAACCAAAAACTTTCGGATATGCGATATAGAGCTTCCATAATAGCTTCTCTTCGCTGTACGGTATGTTGGAGTGGGAAGAGGTTAGACCGCAGTATGTGGTCGATAAGGAGCATACTCGGGGGAAGTTGTCTCCGAAAAAGTATAGACCCTACTGTTACATCTCTGGATAATATGCGAACCATCTCTAATAAGGGTGGGGCCTGACTGTAGTCGGCCCGAGTTGTCTAGGGCGGCTGGGAAATGGAATCTGTTTGTGTCGGTGGCAAGTGTTCCCTACGCGGCCATCAATCGAAATGGATATGATGGGATGGGGTACCCTCACGGATGTCATGGTATGGGTAGAACTCGATGACCACCCGGGGGTAGAAGCCGCGGGGGTCATAGAAGGCTCCAGTCTTCTTGCACAAGCCTCATAGAATCTTTGAGCTCGGGGATCGCGTGAGGTGGAAAATCATAATATGTCTCATGATGTGCTTCCACAGTGCTTTGCCAATCCCGAATTGCTGTAATAGGGCCGCAATGGAAGTGGGCGCGAATAATAGAAGCAAGGGACAGATCCGGGGGTAGGTCATTAGCTGGACCCTGAACAGGTGGGGAGTGGGGCTCTTGTGGCCTCGAACTAGATGACTCACCCAGGTTCGAAGTCCGAGCCCTGGTTGGAGATGGGGCCCTCCGGGATGGTTGCGGATGAGCAGGAGATGGTGGAGTAGGCCCAACCCATGTATCGTACTGCGGGGCTAGGCAACAGGCATGAGAAGCGAGGCAGCCTGCGAGTGGGAGGAGTGCCTTGGCAAGGGGTGGAGAGGAAGGGCGCACCCGAGGCCTAAAATTGTGCCCTCCATGGGTCTTGGCCATGCTTGGATTAGGGAAGAGATGGAGAGGGTGGAGGATTTATGCTACACCTGCAAACCAAAATACTAAAAATAATGAGAATGTGAAATTGAAAATGAGAAAAATTACAAAGAAAACAAATCTAAAATTAAGAAAATTATGTAAAACTACTAATTAAACTTAAAGTAAATCAAATAAAAGTCTAACAAAAATTGAAGTGGCTTCAATGTTACTACAGAAACCACTCCTACTCAGGAAGCCCTTCAGGTTCATGGCTGATCAAGGAGGAGAAGTCCCTCCATGTCTGCTGTGAGGTGAGGCTGCGTGATTTGGCATACGCCCCTTTTGTTTAAGCACTTTGCCTTACGGTGGTCTTTGGGGGAATCGATGGTCTTCGGAGGGTGACTAAGGCCTTTGGATTCTCCATCAAACACTTCATTATTCTTTATCAATTCCTCTACGGTTGTGAGTACTTTGTGTTTTCTTACTGGGGCGTCGGCAGACTTCATGCGGCTCTTGCTCTTCCATTGATTTGTGCTTCTTTGCTCGGATGGAAGATGTTGAGCTCGATGTCATGTTTGCCAAATGTGAGTTGCATGACTCCATTAGAGCATTGATAATGGCATTTGATGTGGCCAAAAATGGCCTCCCAAGTATAATAGGTACATGATTAGTACAGCCCTTGCAGACTACGTATCAAGGGCGACGAAGTCTCTGGGATAATAAGGGTATCCACCTTCACCAAAACATCTTCAACTATGCCTTTGGGTATTTTCACGGATCTATCGGCTAAAGATAAGGTAGTGGTGGTAGGCTTTAATTCCCCTAAACCCAGCTGCTTGTACACTAAGTATGGTAGCAGGTTGACATTGGCCCCCAAATCCAACAATGCCTTGTCCACACAAGTGCCTCTAATATTCACCGAGATGGTAGGGCAACCCGGATCTTTGTACTTTACAGGAGTCTTGCACTGAATGATAGCACTGACTTGTTTTGTCAGGAAGGCCTTCTTGTCGACATTTAACCCTCTCTTCACTGTGCATAGGTTCTTTAAAAATTTGGCATATTTTAGGACCTGTTTAATCATGTCAAGCAGGGGGATGTTGACCTTCACCTACCTTAGCACCTCTAAAATTTCAGTATGATTGGAGTCCTTTTTCTTACCTTTTAATGCTTGAGGAAATGGAGGAGGCATACTCTTCTTCATGGAATCTTCTTTTATAATTATTCGTTCTGGCTCCACTTCCTTTTCTTCCTTGGTTTCCTCTCACTTGAGGTTTGGAACTGAACAAACTTTTTACCACTTCTCAATGATAATGGCCTTTACTTCGTCCATTATGGGGGTAGGTTGGCGAGCTATCTCATAGACCCCCCTAGGATTAGGTTGTGTCTGGGAGGAAATTTTCCCTTTTCTGTACTTGCGGTGGTTAGTCAACCCTTGAAAGTGGGCTCTTGTAGGGTGTCAAATTTTTGAGTCATTTCATTTTGAAACCCATCCATTATGTTGTTAAGAGTGCTCTCCACAGTATTAATTTTTTGAGTTAGCACATTGATGGTCTTCTGCTCCTCTACAAAATTTCCTACCACCTTGCTCAGATTTAGAATAGCTTGCTCAACTGGAGATGAGGATGGTGGCGGTTGTGGTTGAGATGAGGAATCATCGCATTGTTGTGCTGAGGGGTACATATGCGGGAGGTTTGGTTTCAGGGAGAGAGGTTGAGGATGGTTTCTCTAGTTAAGGGTTATATGTGTTGCTGTATTGGGCATTGGTTGGTGGCCTTATTGGCCTGACAACTGGCGTGCTCGGCCCATCAAATCCCCTCGGCTGAAGGAAGCCAGTTAGGCAATGCTCTCCTTGGTGATCGGTGGGTAGCAAACAAACGAAATTTGGATGTGTCTGGGGCCTGCGCTCTTTCTTCATTACCTGTAGTGATTTCTCATTTCAAGCTCTTCCAATCTTTTAGCCAAGGTAGACAGCTTTGTCTTCATCTCCATATCCTCTAGGAGTGAGTGCGTACTCCTTTGTTGATTATTTCAGGCCTCACCCTTTGCTTCCACTGGTGGGTTCATCCCATTAGGATGTCTCAACCACATAATTCAAGAAGTCCATGGCTTCCTCTAGATGTTTGCTCATGAAGTCCCCTCCACACATGGTTTCCAACAACTGCTTCATAGTAGGGGACATTCCATTATAGAAGTGATTAACCAGCATCCAAGTATCAAAGCCATGGTGAGGACAGGCATTGATGGTCTCTAGGTACTTCAGAACTATGGTAGAATTTCTGTTTCTTGGCGGCAAAGGTGTAAATCTTTTTAACTTTTCAAATTATTGGTTTTATGGGTCTTTGAAGAATTTCTTTAAAAATTCCTTTGCATGTCTCCCCGATTCTAATAGTTCTCGGCTAGAGAGTTGAGCAGTTTTAGCCTTGTCCTTAAGAGTTAGGCGAGGCAGGTCTCATCGCTATCCATTGGAGATGTCTCTTTGGAAGGTATTGCAAACTTCATGAATTCCGGATGGGTGGTATGGATTTTCACTCTCCATTCCATGGAAAGTGGGGAGCAAAGGAACACGATGTAGAGACTTGATAATTATGGCATCCTCACGGAGGAGGCATAATCTGAAAGTACACCCACTTGGAGGATGTATACGATCCACATTGATCCCCATATGCATTGGGATTTAATGAACCTGTTGAAGCTCTTGCTCCTCAGGTGGAGGCTTCCTTTGACCACCATGTATGCTCACTTCCATCTCTATTCTTGTGGAGCCTTTGGTCCTTTCTAATGCACTCTTTGTGTTCTATTCGATGGTGCATAAACTCCTATGAAAGCGGCTAAAACAATAAGAAGGCAACAAAGCAGGCTACCAAAAGGTTAATGTTAAAATAAAGATAGAAATTGTATATGGATAGTATAAATTTGAATCAACTGCGATTGTTTGCTAGGAAAAATAAAAGTAAAGACAAAAAGGGTTGAAGTTTCACCAATACTTGTGATGCGGATCACAAGTTTAACAAATCAACACTTGCACTAAGGCACCATCCCTGGCAACGGCGCCATTTGATTCGATATAGCGGTAGGTTGTGTTGGAATCAACAAAATTTATAAACCTAAATTCCTCCTATTGTCGTAGCATAGCTCTTTGCGGTATAGTGGCTCTGGTCGGGAAACAGCGAGGGGATGGGTTTAACCCGTGTAAATGATTTGCATTTGGTTCAAAATTGAATTTCACTGGATTAGGGTGTTGTAAAAACAATAGGGGTGAATGGTCCTGCCGGGCTGAAAATAAACAATAAAAATATGAAAAGAATCCTTGAAGCATCGGACTCTTTGAGGTTGGTCTAGAGTAAATGATGAGTTCTCGGGTTCTTTTCCTGGAGTGTTGGGGAGGATGACTATAGTCGTTTCACATTATATCTTCGTTTGGCTATCAAAAGCGAACTTTAATAATTTTCCTTTTGAAATATAGCATTTAATGAGCATAAATGCTCAATGCAAATAAAAGCACATCACACAATCTACCATACAGTAACTAATAGAAGACAACTAATGAATCTTAATAGATCTAACAATAAGCATCCACTAAACCCTAAAAGCTTGCCAAATACAGGTTAATCAAGGTACGTTTAAGAGATTTAAACCTAGAGTGAGAGATGGAACATAAATGAAAATAAATGCTTGCATTAAAAACAAAGAACCAACATTTTACCTCAAAACCCTAGCCCAAATAGCCTCCTCTTCAGGATATTAGAGGGAGTTTAATGTAATCAGCGAGTTGTCGTCGCAAAGGGTGTTTGGTAGCGAAAGATAAGAAAAGAAAAGCAAAAATGAGAGAAAAGAAGGAGCGGAAAACTCATGACTTTGTGTATTCAGTGATCGTTACAAGATTTCGTTTGAGCATATAGTGCTCAAATAAGCAAGAGAAACTCTAAAAAATACCCCAATACCATAATACATGAAGGGTAAAATGGTAAAAAATGCAAAAAGTGGGTCAGCGGAGGGGTCAAAAAGGGGGCCAAAAATCACAAATGCGGAAGCTGACTTTCTTAGGGTGCGAATTTCGCACCTGCAAAAACCTCATGAGTGCCAAAATTTTAAATAGTTTCTTCATTTCATGTATATTATGCTCCTTTTTCAGCCAAGTTTCTAATTTGCAATCGCGAGTTCGGCTTCCAATTCTTCGATGCTTGGATCGATTCAACAAATTTGGCATTAATAGCTTGCAAAACTTCTGAAAATTAGTCGCAAAATACGATTAAGTAGAATAAGAGGCGAGGACCTTAATGTGCAAATCGGGTTAATTCGATTGATTATCATAAAAGTGCTCGAAACCTATAATAAATGATCTTTCAAAATAGCGCTTTTTGGGCACTAATCCTTAGCAACAAGCTATACGACACATTACATAATAGAGATCGACCTTAACTCCTTCATGGAGATGGATTCTCACATTTAGGATTAAAACTATCAGTATTATTAAGGCGAAAGGGAATGCAGCCGTCGAAAACCATTACAGAATTTCACCAAAAAGATTTGATCCCCAATCAAAGGCAAAAAAAGTTGATAAAATCCCAAGTTCAAACCATCAGGACCAGACAATTTTTCAGGATGTATTTACTTGATAGCCTTAGTAAACTCCTCTTTAGAAAAAAAAGGTGTAACTAAGCTCTCATTCTCTTCCAAACTAACATCACTCAATGAGATTTTGATCCATCGAGTTAGGCAAGCGAGAGAATAAGTTTGAAAATATGACAAGCGTGGAACTATCGAAGGATCAAAATATCGGTAAAAGCAGGATATATGTCGGTGAAAATTGGATTTACTGCGGAAATATCGAAATATCGGAAATATGGGGTAAAATATGGTGGATATTACACAAAAATATCGGTGTCAATTTTTATATTTTAAATTATAGATTATGAGAAATGATTCATATCTTAATTAAGAATTGTATTAAAAATCAGTGTCATTAATTATTAAATTAAATATATTATATTTAATATATTATTTAGATATTATTTATTTGTTTTTGTTATTATTATAAATATTATGTAGATAATGAGGGAGATTCAAATATTATATATTATAATTTTAAATTTTAAATGATATTATTTTATTTCTTTTACTTTTCAAATTAATATTTGATTTAAAAATATTATAAGTTATAATGTAAAATAAAAATAAAATAAAATATTATAAAAGGATTATGAACAAATAAATAATAAAATAATATAAAAAAAGTTTGCACCATATATAATAAGTGCAATCAATGGCTTGGTAGTTAGAGGGTCTTCGCTTAGGAATTATTTTGGATGGGTTTGAAAGCGGCGAAATAAATTATTCGTATTTTAGTCGAAAATTTTAGGAAAAGATAATATTTTTTGAGTATTTTTATGAAGAGAGGAGTGAGAGAGCCCAAAGGAGAGAAGATAGATGTGACAGAAAGAGTAGAGAAAAATATAATTTATTTTAATCTGTGGCTTGTGAATTATTTTTCCTAGAAATGCGCTTTTTTAATTCTGAAGCTTTGGTTGGCGTTTTTTAATTCTCTCCTTGAGTATGGCGCAAGCCCATAATTCCTGCGAAGAATTTCGGGAAAATCGGGTTTTTCGGAAAAAATCGGATTTTTCAGCGAACCTGATTACTAGCGATTTTTCGCAATTCTTTTCATGTAGAAAACGAAATTTATTGAATCGTAGAAATTCCAGAATTGTCCCTGAACCCATCATACTCAAATCGGTGCACTATCATGTCATGTCATCAGCCAATGAAGCTAAATTGATGGCGCTACGTGAAGCTTATGCATGAAAAAATTTGGTATTAAGATCACCGTTTTCCAACCAAAAAACCTTAGTCCGTTGTTTCCAATACAACTCTTCAGTCTTCATCCTCCAATAACTTAACAAGATGTCTTTTATCGTTAAAAAATTCAACAACTCCGACTTCTATCGGTACAAGACCGGAGCCCATGTTTCTTTTGTACTTAGAATTCTTCCTCGAACAGCTAGGTATATATTTTTTATATAAATATTATATATATACACGATGGTATACCGTATACATGTATCCACATTCCAGAAGGCAACTTATCGTGTCCGCCATTTGGTTTTTTTATTTTTTATACTCTCTATCTTGCCCGTCTTGTTTTTAGCTTTTAGGCAAAGTAATAGAATCTTCGGAGGAGTCTCTGAAAACTTCTGCAAACTCACGGACCTTCATCCTCGTCTTCATCGTCGTCGTCGTCGTCATCGTCATCATCAACTTCCTACACGACGTTGTTTTAGAAATGTCTTACGACTATCTCTTCAAGTACATCATCATCGGCGACACAGGTTCATTTCTTTTCCCTTGTTTCTGTTACTGCAGAAAAAAAAAACAAAGGCAGGCTTGGAATTTCGAAAGTTTTTGGGGTTTAAATGGAAGGATTAGGAGGTTCTTTTGTATGGAAGTTTGATGGAGAATTCAGTTTCCTTTCTCAATTTGGAGTGTAGTGGTTTGAGCAGCATGTGTTGAGTTTAGGGTTTTGTTTGGGTTTGCAGGTGTTGGGAAATCATGTCTGCTGCTGCAATTCACAGACAAGAGGTTTCAACCGGTGCATGATCTCACAATTGGAGTCGAATTCGGGGCTCGCATGGTCACCATCGACGGAAGACCCATCAAACTCCAGATTTGGGACACTGTGAGTTACTAGTAACACTACTGATTAAATGAGATATTGGCTATTTACAGTAATTGAATCAGAATTTTCACAAATATCGTTGGAGGAAAGTTATGAGAACTAGGCAAGATTACATTGTTAGATAGTATCAACCTGACTTTTGATTGCTTGAAATTGCGTGGTTATCCTGTGTCTTGAACTATGTAGTTTTATAAAATTTTCCATCTCATTTTGTGATAGTTGGAATTGCAACTACTAATTTTATTGAATTTCTTATATATATATATATACCCTTGGCTTGTGATAGTCACAAATTTCATCCACGTCCTTCTGTTTGGTTCATACTTTTGGTCTTGATATCATGAGTCAAGAACATTCTCACAGATTTGAATTGATAGATGAAGTTTGGTACATACTTTTTAGGTCTTGATATCATGAATCAAGGTCGTTCTCGCACATTTAAATTAATAGATTAGGCAAGATTACCCTCGACCATATGTGCTTCATCGATTCTGTATATAGTTTGGAGCCTAGTTTTCCAGACTGACTTAACATGGTAGACTATAATTTTTTCTTTTTCCACAAAATGACCCATTTTCCCCTCACTATTTCTATTATTAACTGTAGATCAGCATTCAAATAAGTAGTTATGCTAAATTGGTATGAACTTTTTTTTTACATTTGTATTTTGTAGTGAATATTATTTATTTATTTGTATATACTTAGCTATTTATTTAGTTATAACAATGTATATAATCTTACAGGCTGGGCAAGAATCATTCAGGTCCATCACTAGATCTTACTACCGAGGAGCAGCAGGTGCTCTTTTAGTTTATGACATAACCAGGTGGGTTTGTGGAAGTGTGTTTGTGAGAGTGGGAGAGGAGAGGGGTATGTGGTTGTTGTGGTGAGTTGGAAAGTTATGTTATTCTTGGCACTGAGAGACATATTTATTTATTTGTAACTGCCATCTTACCTAAAGAAATGTAGTTTGAATCTACCTGACACGCTAAGATGTCAGTTAATGGTTTGCCTTTTTTTTTCCCTTCTTTCAAATACATGCTCCAAGTTGATTGAGCAGGCCGATTTATAACAGTTACACCAAAAATATGGTTTTGGTTAGAAGAGATCTCAGATTTTAAATCTGTTTTGCATGTAGTCAATCATGCCTCGACTAGTAGCTACCTGCTATCCAAAATTATAGGCTTTAAGGGAATGGGTAAACAGCTTGCCTTTGTTATCATGAACAAATAACTGTAACACATTCTCCAGAAAGTGCTTTTTTTTTTCTATTTTCTGAAAAGCATTTTTATGTAAAATTTCAAGAATAAATGAAATGAACTGTGTGCTTATGCTTTCAAAAGTTGGTTTATGAAGGGATAATTCACGATCAACTATTTTATAGTGCCCTTCATATTGCAGATTTTTCAGACATGAGCCTTTCCATATCTTTGTGAAAATTATACTATTCCATATCCTCAAGCTTTAGAGACTTGGATTTTTATTGGTTTGCACCTAGATCAGTCCTAAAGAGCCCATATTGTTACCATTTAGGATTGCATACTCCATATCCTCCTTATGTTTATGTAGACTGGGAAGCTTCTTTTACCCAGAACATGAATATACTTTTGCCTTTTATCTGAGAACATCCCAATAAGGATATTAAATATCTTTCTGGCTAGTAATTCCTGTTCTGTTTTTTTATTTCTTCTCTAATTCTCCATTCTGTTATAGTTTTGAGCAACTGAAATGACCAGGTTGTTCTGTTGCCTAGGAGAGAGACATTTAATCATTTAGCTAGCTGGCTTGAGGATGCACGACAGCATGCCAACCCCAACATGACAATCATGCTCATAGGGAACAAGTGTGATCTTGCCCATAGGAGAGCTGTCAGCAAAGAGGAAGGGGAACAGTTTGCAAAGGAAAATGGACTTCTGTTTTTAGAGGCATCTGCAAGAACAGCACAAAATGTTGAGGAGGTGATGTGAACCAGGCCTCTAGTTTATACTTTTTACATTTGTCTTTTACAGAACTAGGTTACAATTCTTCCAAGTGGAATTTTTTTCCATCGTGTAAGTACTATGATATATCTTACAGGCCTTTATAAATACTGCTGCAAGGATCCTTCAGAATATTCAGGAAGGTGTGTTTGATCTATCCAACGAGGTAAGCACAGAGTCACTTAACCTAAGAGGAACCTGTTGATCAATTTCAGTCCAAGTCCAAGCATCTTGTTCATTGAAAATCACATCTCTACTAAGAATAAGGTTTTATTTATTAGGATTTTAGATAGAACTCCCTTCATTTTATTGCTGTACGCCTGTACCCAATAAAGAGAAATATCTCGCTCTTTTCATAAAACTCTTTTCTTTTTGTCTAAAGGGATATAAACATAAGCTATTGACCCAAAGACTTAATAACCACTGACCTCTGCTTTTCTTCCACTCCAAGCTTTCTAAGGAATCCTTTTCTTCACCGCTTTCGTTGGACTTCTAGTGAATTATTTGCTTTTAGGATATTATCTTGAACTCTGCTTATTGTGTGCTCTTTTCAAACTGGTGGTAGAGTTATTGACTAATGCTAAATTGTTTTTTTAAGAAAGTGATAAGTTAAAACTGTTTGTTTTTTAACTTATCAATGCCTGTGAAACAATTTAAGAGTCCATTTGATGGTGGTTCTACTCAAAGTACTTCTAGTCAAAGTGTTTTCTGTAGAAGTATTTGTGGGAGAATCACCCATACACTGTTTCTCCAGAAAATACAAGTGATTCTCCAATTATAAAAAGGATTTTTCAGATTTTCAGAAGTGTTTCCTTAATTTTGTCAAATGCTTAATATTTTAGAATCACTTCAAATGGGCTCTAAATCTTATTAGTGTAAAGTAAAGTATGTTAGCATTTAAGAGAAAAAACAAGCATCACCCAAGTAATCTCATTTTATTTAAAATGAAAAAAATTAGTCATCTTGTGTTTTGCCAGTGCCTGTTAAGTTTAATAAAATAAAAGCATGAGTTAACTAAGAATAATTGATGCAGTCATCTGGCATAAAGGTTGGGTATGGGCGGCCACAAGGTCCATCAGGTGCAAGAGATGGAACAGTTACACAGAGAGGTGGATGCTGCAACTAATTGAAATACAAGCAGAGCCGTATTTCGATCCCATACCTCAATTCTTCTGTACACTGCACTGCCCCTAGCCTGGGCCTTCATTACCAACTATATAATCTTTTCCACTAAAGCATGTTTTCTGGAGAATCTGACATGTACAGTTCTGATTCAGCTGTTGTTGTTGTTGTGACATTCCCTTCTGTATCCTTTTCTCTCCTTCTCCAATCATCTATTGACTACAGCTTTATTATCTTTTAAATTTGTAATGTGTTTTCTTTTTGGAGAATCTTCATGTATAGTTCCAGTTCAGCTTTTTTTTTCGAAGGAACAGTTTTAGTTGATATTCATATAGTGTGTTTTTGCCTGGTTTGCAGTTGATTATTAAATGTGTTTCCAAATGTACCCAAATTAGGTCCGCGAGATGGCAGCACATGTGTGGTCCTACTTCCCTTAGAAAGGCAATTAAGGATATGTTTGGTTTTTATTTTTTAAAACTGTTTTTAAGAACAGTTTTTAAAAACATAAAGAACACCAATATGGTGTTCTCTAAATTTATCCTTTGTTTTCTAAATTTAGTGTTTTTTTCTTTATTTTTTTGTTTTGTGCTGAAAAATACAATAGAGAATACTAAATTAAGAAAAAAATAACAATTTTCAGATAATATCAAACAGATCCTAAGATTTAATGTTATTAGATAACAGTTTTCAAAGAACGTCAAATAAACCTTAAGAACACATAATAGTTTTTGAAAACAGGAACCAATGAATTTCCCTTTGGACTAAAAAAAATAGAACCAAACAGAGCTTAAGCTTCCGTGTTATTTTCATTTCTTTCATTAGTGGAACGTTAAGATAGCGTTTATGTTTTTGCCAATATTGAATGAATTTTTATCATAATACTGAATAATTGCCAATAATTTAAGTATTAAATTATTTGTTTTTAATAATAGTGAATATGGATGTGACGGGAGGAGTTATTTCGGGTTCAGTTCATGCATTCTTAATGGAGCAGGTTTGGTTTAAGCTATGTCGAGTTTTTACTTGGTTTAAAGTTTATTTTGCCAGACCAAGACGAGGTTCAGAATCTTGATATTTCCGCCCCGTCTCGTCCCGATTATATTTTTAAAATATTTTATTATTATTTTTATTTTATCTTTAATATAAATAATAATAATAATAATAATAATAAGAAGAAGAAGAATGTTTTAATAAAAATAAAAAACAAAAATAAAAACAAGAAATCGATTGTAAGCGGGCGGTTGAGAATTTTCTCATTCCCACCAACCCGCTCCATTTCCATACAGATTTAATTTTTTAAATGAGACGTATTAAAAATTGAAAAAAAAATAAACGGATAAGATTGGGATGGGATCGTCGCATCACCAAATCTGCTGTTGTCATCACAACTTGATGAGTCTTTACTAGTCTTTCTTATTAGGTAATTATAGAGTTTTTCTTGTTTCAATGAAAAATAACTTTTTTTTAGATAGAAAAAGTTAAATATTTTTACTTTTTCCATTTAAAAATTTATGTAATAAGTCTTAAAAAATTTAAAAAACAAACCGCCCATAAGATTGGTAGCATGCGTCTACCATAAATTTTAAGAGTGCTTGTAAAATCGTAATATGAGGGGAAGATTTGTACCCTCCCTCCTAAGTTAACGGAGGTTTGGATGGAATGGTGGTGGCAGCTTTATGTAGTCATACTTATAAAGGCATTATTTTTTACTTTTAAAGAAATTATTTTTTTGAAATACAAATTAATAATAACTTTTAACACTTAATACTTTAAAAATTAAAAACATGCCAATGCATGTCATAGTTGTTAAGAGTTGGACAGAACATAAGAAAGACCCAAGAGGCTGACTTCATTCCAAGTGAATAGATGTCAATAAAATAAAAAAATAAAAAAAAAAGAAATTCGAATTTGTTTTATATTTTTTAGAATACAATTGATAATAATAAAAAGGATAATTAAAAATATAACATCAATACATGTGACTATCGAACTTCATTATGATTTTAATTCAAATATTCACTTCATTCACCAACAGTAAAGTAATGATAAATGCATAGACATTGTATATTCAGTATTCACACTTGATTCGACACACGACGGTTGGTATATGATTATGATTTCTTAATTAAAATTTAAGTACGGAAAATCATAAACATTTAATAAAATTAAAGCTCTGCCTACAACAACTTCTCAAGTAATTGTTCCTTGGAATTTCCTTTTATTTAAAAATTGAAATAAAAATATATATGATTAAAAAATAAAATAACAGTCCAAGAAGATGCTTTCCTACCTCTTTCAACCAACTAAGGTCATTCTATACCCAACATATTTCTTCGGCGTTTATAGTTAAAAACTTGAGAAACTAATTTGAGCCTTGCATCATCTTCAGGTATTTGACGTTCCTGAATATAAAATAATTGTGAGAAATTGTATATAAATAAATAAAATAAGAAAATAAAAAATCCAAACACATAAAAGGAGGAACCACTGGAAAGATAAATGTTCTCTCTTGAATGTGTTCCTCATTTCAGTTTTTTAGTATTGTGAGTCTGAAGTTGCAGTTAAATATAAAACAATCCAGAGCATTTTTTTTTTGTAGGATTCATTAGGTTATATATCAGGAATTTCCAATGCACAAAGCCCAAGTAAGTTCCCTTTCCTTGGACTAAGAGCTGAGTTATTTTAGGATCATCCTTGACATCAAATATGTGAGATTTTTTTTATGGATATTATCAGTGTAAGAAGACTTACTTTCAGCCCATGGTAATATGCTTCCACAGCCGGAAATAAAGGGTTTATTTTCTGAGCTTGCATCAGGTCCCATATATAATTTGCAGTGGTATATCCACCAGTCTGCAAAGAGATATTTTTAACCAAAATATGTGAAGTTATTAAGAAGAGACTCTAATGGGAAATAATCAACATTCCCCACATCAACTACTAACTTATGCAGATCCTCATCTAGTGATCCAAAAACTGTTTCCATACCTTTTCACCAGCGGCTTTGAGGAGAAGATCACTTCCTCGCGTGGGGCCCCCCAAGAAAAATCCCATGGCATTCATTTTCACCTGCATGAGATTGGGGAAATCATGTCTGAGCTGTAAAAACTACAAGTGTGATCATAACATCAGCTTCTCAATCTGTAGCCAACAGTAAATATGCAACAATTGGTACCAGTGTGTCTTGAGCAAGTTCCATTCCCTTGGGAGTATGACCGACCATAGCTCCCTCTATAAATGTCTACAGTCATAAAAGTAAAGCAGTTAAACATCCATATTACTCCCAATCAATTTGAATGCGCATTAAGTACCAAAAAACATTTCAATAACTATGTGTGGGAAATGCCCAAAAACTGGTAAACTGCTTCAAAAACATTTCAATTGGTAACTGGTCAACCATGTACATTTCAATAAGTACCAAAAAATTTAATTTACAGAATGAAGGAAATGACCACTGGCAGATTCCTGGCCAGCGGCCACTCCACATGAATCTCCAATAATCATGTTTATGAGTTTATACCCAACAAATTAATGAGATAATCAATAGATATGAAGGATATTCACAAAGGGGTGTACACTTCTGTAGGGTCACATCTCTATAACCTAGAAAACACGACATGGTTCTCAAGCTAGTTACCCTGACTACAGAATGCACATCCTAACATTATAGTAACATGCCACTGCATTAGTTTGACTGAAAAAAGTGCTTCTAGTGTCCTCAAATTTATCCGAAACACACGGTGCACAAAACAGCGTTCAAATAACAGTAGAAAACATTAACTTTCTTAGTTAAAGAATACTAATAATATATATTAGCATATTACATAATGAAATTTGTCACTTAACTTTCTTAGTTAAAGAATACTAATAATATATATTAGCATATTACATAATGAAATTTGTCACTTAACTTTCTTACTTGAAGAAAACTAATTTATATTAGCATATTACATAATGAAATTTGTCACTAAACGCACCAAAAATACTTCCACCATAGCTGGCTCCCCTGAGTTCATGTACTCTTCAAAAATTTGAAGTCCACGATCCAAGTTTCCAGAATGCAGATAGCACCTGCATAAAAATAGTGATCAGATACTGCATAATGTATAAAACTCGTCGTTAGGGTTTTTCCGTGTAAATAACAACGACCCTTCCAGTGTCTTGCCTCATTCCAGTCACATCAATCCCACTACGGAATTCTCCAGAAGCAACCGTTGTCGTTGGATCCTCCTGTCACCATCAGATTCTTCCGTTGCCGACGACTTTTCCGGCGACCATCCTCTCCGGACAGTGACCACTCACCAATTGCATCTGAGGTCCTTTTCCATTTTAGGCAACCACACTTTAATCAACAAAACACATGTGATCTTCTCCTCAAAAACTTAATCTCATGCAGACTAGCGTGAGGGCACGTGAACAGCATTCCACCACATAGCGCCACCAACATACTCGCCACACAAGCACACACCGACCAGTCATCCTAGCCCCACATTGTGCCTCTTCAACGCCAAAAACCTTTCTTTTCCCCTTTTTTGTGTTCAACTGCACCTTTTCTACGATTTTTCGGCACTTTTCCGACAACCATCCCTTGTCTCTAAGTTCTACCCGTGCCTTGGGAGTGAGTTCACTTCCATTCCGACATCTTTCATCCCTATTTGGATCACTGCAACATCAGTTTTCATCTTCATCCCTCTCCGGCCTTAATCTAAAAATCTTTTTCGAGTTCTCTTCAACCCAATAGCAGTACCGTATGTGATTTCTATGGTTGTTGGGCTCTATGCCTTGCTAGGATTAAGTATATCTATGACAAGCTTGGTGCATATGATTTGTATCCTCCAACTTGAGGGGCAATTTTGAGGATTAGTTTCCTAATAGGACTTTGATTCTTTTCCTATTCCTATTCTCCTTTCGTTTCCTTATTCTATTCTAATTTTTTGTTTCTATTTTTTGTTGTTTCCTTTTCTCATCCTCTTCTATTGTGTATAAATATGTGTAATCCCTTGTTCTCCTAATCAATGAAATTCGAGAATTCCTTTCTCTTAACATATTTTAATACTTTTCTAACTTCGGATGCTTTAATACTTGAGAAACATGCAAACTTTCTAACCTCATAAGAAATAAAAAACTCTTGAACTTATTTTCCTGCACAAAAATCTATATTCATTTATAAATTTTTAGATATAACTCTTTTTTTGGTGAAGGAAACTACGAAACAGGAATTTGACATAAACGATTGAAACGAGAGCGAAAATAATTTTCATAACTAATATTTGTTACATCTTTAGGGAAGTTTGACCACCAAATACAAGATTCTAAAACACCAATCCTTTTCTTTGCCAGACAATCTGCAGTTCTATTTGCTTGTCTATAAACATGACGACTCATAAATATTTAGACCTTAAGACAACTTCCAACTATCATCCATTAATAACATAATAAAACTAGGAATATTGATCCTCTTATTGATTGCTACAATTTTTAGACATAACATTACCTACCTCTTTGTTTTTCTGAGTCTAAAGCTCTATGATAACATCATGTTAGACTTAATTCAAGCATTCGCCTTTTCTTTGGTTGATATTAACATGAAATATCACATTAAGTTTATAAAATCACCATTCAAGAAGACATTAAAAAAATATAATTGAGTGAACCAATTGCACTAGCACAAAGAATAATTAACACACAGATATAGCCGATAAAATCCTGTGACATAGGTAAATCCATACCCCCTTATAAAGGCTCAAATCTAGATGTTGCACATAAATGATCAGGTCAAAGGTATCGAGAGAAACAACTTATCCTCATTTTTCTATGTGATAAAAAGGCAACATAGCAAATTAACATACATTTCTTGTAAACAAGCATAAAATCAAGGGCTTTTAATGACCAACATAAAAGATGTAAACTTATGGTGTGCGTGTGTGTGTGTGAGAGAGTAGCTCACTTCAACAATATTTCTCCAAAAAATAAATTGTTAACACCTAGTTACCTCATTGTTTGCATCGTGAGAAAAAAATCAGGACTTTTACCATCCTTTTTTAGCATCTCCAGAATTGTTTCCATTGCCTAACATGATGAACAAATATTAAAAGTCAACATGAAATAAAATGGCAGTAAATGACTCAATCAGTATACAGAAAACTTGTTAAAATATTACAGCGCTTTCAACCGGTAAAATGAAAATGATAAATGGTAATTTCTTATTTTTAAAAATTGCTAAACCAAGACAAAATGGTGAAAAATGATTTAAGTACCCCAAAAATCAGTAGTCATAGATGTGCCTCTTCTATAATCAAAAATTAAAACTCAGGCCATTATGCAGCAATAGATAAGTCATGGAGCCATTCATCAGGTGATTGCAGAGAAGCTTGTGTGTGTTTGTGTATATAAGCTCCTTTTACTGATTGTAACTCTATTTTACAAATGCTAGAGATGATGAATCCCAAATGATACCTCTACATTCCTAAGATCTGCGCAGGCATGAAGTGCAACATGATACACAGTTAATTGCCTATTAAAAAATCTACCACGCCTATGAACATAGTCAGCAGTGGGAATATTGTATAACTCTTCTTCCGAAACACCAATAATCACATTTTCGGCCATGTCCTTTGAAGCTTCAACTGATGACCACCCTTTTGACTGCTCAACCAGCTCGATTATCTTTTTCCAACATTAAGTATTAGAAAAAAAAAAAATTGTAAGTGAGACAAAAAGAATCTAACTGAAGAAAATGGAAATATCTGATAAATACTTTGGAGGCTGTATCATCTGTTAAAGGTATCTTGTTCTTGTGTGCAGCTATAAGTCCGGCATAGCAGAACTTATTCAAACCAAGACCAGCTGCAGTCATATCACGGACAATTGCATACCTACAACAATAAAAGACAAGTTATTTCACCTAGAATTTAATTTCGGGATGCACTCAAGCAAGTCACTAGAAACAGATTATAGCAATACACAATATGAAGAACCGTAATTTCTACTAGGCTACATCAAGTAGCCAGATATTGGCTCAAGCAAATTTTGATTTTACATCACTTCAGTTGTTTGCTTATATAACATTGGGGGCCTTTTAGTGGCTATCCCATATAAAAATTATGAAAGATTACAACCTCTTGAAAAATGTGTTTCTATTGATCAATATCTGATGAAGAGGATAAGATTGCACTATTGAACTAACATAAAAAGAGACAGCTGCTATAGCAGGTTAGATATCCACAGTTACCATCAGAAGGGAGTAAATATTCATCATCAACCCATGTAATGCATAGTTTTTTTTTTCTTTTTTTAGATAAGTATCAACCCATGTAATGCACAGTATCCATTACCCAACTAACAAATGTAGAAATAGAGCATGATTATAAAACAGATATGAGTAAATGAGATGATAACATACACCCGATCTATCCTGCCAGAAGCAGCACAAGCATTGAGCAGACAAATGTAGGTTTGTCCAGTCGGTTTCACTTCATTTATCTTCATTTCTTCCAAAATCTTCAATTCAGAGCGAGACAAAATTCAGAATATTAGTTTTCTTAAAGCATTCAACCCTATTGAGGCTTCTATAACCATAGAACAGACCAACAAAAAGATGTTCAATATGACACTCAGGAAACATACACATATTGCCTGGTCAGAATATTTCCATTTGCCGCAAGTTGAGATCAAGAAGTTGTATAGGGCAGCCTATAATATAGATTTAAATATTGTGAACTTCCAAATGAATCAATTTAAGTACACAAATAAACTCTAACTCATAGGGTCAAATATCTAAATGAATTGGATTAGAATCAGACAAGAAGGTTAGAGACAAAGTAAGTGACAAAGACTGGTAAGCTTATTCACTTGTTCCAGTGCATTTGATTCACACACAACATTAAGCAACTTCTTGGTCAGCATTCCTCATACAATCCGTTTGAAGAATTGGAAAATGCGTCCTTGCAGCAGTCAAAGGTAATGAAACTATAAATTCCTCATATAACTGGAGAAGGATTAATTGCAAATAGAGACACAGAATTGCTTTCTTATCCCTGCCAATCTTTTATGATCAGCAGAGTTTGCCCTAACTCAAACAAATACCATACCATGCAAACAGTTAAGAGCATATGACACACAAAAGGCCTAAACATTCCATTTTGAGTGAACCCAAAATTCAACACCATCATCATTCACAACATAGTTATAAAAGGCCTAAGGCACACCCAAGTGCAAAAGTTTCCAGTAGCTTAGGCGTAAGGCACACTCTTGAGTGAAGTGAAATGTGACCTTGGATGCACGTCAATTTTATAAAATATGATTCATAATATGATTTTATTAATAAAAATTTAAGTTCCTATTTAAAAGAAACATTCTATAAAAAAAGTACTTAAATTATATAAATTTCAATGCATGATTATAAATTTCAAGAATAAAATTATTTAAAAAGGAAATTAAAGTCTACAAGGCGCATCTTTTCAATAAGGCACATGCCTTGGAAGGTGAAGCACTGTAATTAGGGAATGGTTGTGCCTTTAGCCTAGGCGCACCTTTTAAAACTATGAATTCCACACGGAGATAATGCAGAGACTTTCCATTAGCCTCCATCAGCTTATTGAGGGTTTAGAATCATCATTATCCTTAGTTGCTTCCCATAGAAATGCCACTGAACTGAACATAGTAAGCATTTGGAATGGTCTAAGTCAAAGTTTTCATTGCCCAACAAAAAAAAAGTGTTGTTGTTCCTTTTCTTTTCCTTCAAATTGGTTTCACCACATTGTTTATAAGAAACTCTTCATCAACATACATCAGGAACCAAACCCAAAATTTTCATTTGGTCTCTGAAGAAGAAAGCATCCTGAAACCGAGCTCCTCTCATGGTTCCAACGATCAGCGAATGGAAAATTTCTCGAGATGGCTGAACCCCATCAAGCATCATATCATCATACACATCTCTCAAAAGATAATGCCTATCACCATCACAACACCAAAACCACCCAATAAACCCCTTAAAAATATAAAGAGAGAAAAAAAAACAAAAACAAAATCTATCAAATTTCTTCTTTGAATAATGAGATTCGAGAAAGACCTCCGCTGACCAATTAGAGAATTAATAACGGTATTGTACTCAGAAACATTGTTAGCATAATTCCTCTTGGCGTAGACTTCTTCCGTTGAACCCGAAGTATCGACCTTGATGCTCCGAAGCAGCAGTGAGAGATGCGCCGCCCTGTGAATCACACATGAGATTGTGAGCATTGTAATCAATCTCTGTAAATGGTGTTCTTGACAAATCGAAAAATACCAGCGACGATCTGAAGCAGCTTCTTCATGATTGGTTCCAACTTCTAATATGATAGCAGGGTAGAGTTTTGACCATTTGGGTTGTCTAAATTTGCAGAGTTTGAAGGGGTTTAAGGGTTTAAGCTGAATCTATGATTCCATTGCCTCTGGATCTCTCACCCTCACTCCTCCTAGGGCCCAAACTCTCAGGTTTTGATCGGGTTTCTGAATTTTAAAAATAAATATCTGACAAAAATATATAAATATTTTATTATATGCTTTAGAAATATAGCATTAATGAAATATGAGTATCTCTAAATGGTTTAAAGATATATATATTATTATTGTTTGCCTAATTAATAAATTTCACTTTTGTTTTGAAGAAAAAACAGCTTTTTATTAATTCCAAATGAAAGAAAATTAATTAACATATATGAGATTTTTAATGATTACTAACTTTGTTTTAGTCATTTTATAAAATTATTTGTTTGGTGGATTTTGCATTATTAAGGAATTTTAAGGGTTATGGAATATTTATTTTAGTCTATATTCCTGATATGCTTAAAATATAAATTGTTGTAGATGTCATTATCACGTTGTAGATGTGTCTTAAATTCATTTAAGTTTTACTAGACCACACTTATGGAGTCAACAAGCGATTCTCCAACAGTAAAAATATATTCCTTATGTTTATGGGGAAAAAAAAAACTTAAATATTTATTTTGTGTTTTCTTTGCCCTTCTTGTTTTTAAAAAAAAAAAAAATGCAGTTTTTTTTTTTTTTTTTTAAAGATTCCGTGTTATTTTCAGATCTTTCATTCTGTGGAAAATTAATATTGGGAGCAAGCTTGTTCACTTTTATTATGAAATATAAAATCATAATAAGTTTTCTCTCTTAATAATTTAAAACCATATTAGTATACACACCAAGGCATTGACACTTTAAAAAAGAAATACGAATTTGTTTTATGTTTTTTAGAATACAAATATTCATGTGGTAAAACCATTACCTTTTCAAAAAGACAAGACATAAAAAGGAAACGGGTTATTACATTGTAATTAAAGTATTTAATTGCTAAAAAAAAAATACAAATGATAATAATTAAAAAATAATATTACCGGAGCTTTAAAATTGATAATTAAAAATCCTTCGAAAAAAAATGATAATTAATAATATAAATCAATATATGTAACTATCAAACTTCATTATGATTTTATTTCAAACATTCACACTTCATTCATCAGCAGTAAAGTAATGATACATGCATAGATTGGACACATGACACTTGATATATTGTTATTATTTCTTAATTCAAAATCAAGTGCGCAAAATCATAAACATTTAATACAATTAAAACTCTGCCAAGAACAACTTCCCAAGTAATTGTTCCCTGGGAATTTCTTTTTAATTAAAAATTGAAATAAAAATTAAAAAACAAAAAAAAGAAAACAGTCAAAGAATATGCTTTCCTCCCTGTTTCAACCAACTGAAGGTCGTTGTGGACCCGTTCTATTTCGTGGGAGTAAATTCTCATAAACTCGAGAAACATATATGAGTCTTGCATCATCTTCAGGTATTTCACGTTCCTGAAAATAAAAGAATTGTGAGAAATTGTATATAATTATAAATAAATTAAAATAAAAAATCAAACACATTAAAGGAGGAACCACTGGATAAATGTTCTCTTGACTGTGTTCCTCATTTATAAAGAGGAGCATACTTTAAGCCCACATTGTAAACACACAACCGGAAATGAAGGGGTTATTTTGCGAGTTTTGCATTAGATCCATATAATTTGCATTAGTATACCCACCAGTCTGCAAAGAGATAGTTTTAACCAAAATAAGTGAAGTTATTAAGGAGAGACATTAAAGGGAAATAATCAACATTCCCCACATCAACTACTAACTTATGCAGATCCTCATCTAGTGATCCAAAAACTGTTTCCCATACCTTTTCACCAGCAGCTATCAGGAGGAGATCACTTCCCATTTTGACGCTCAAGAAAAAGCCCCTGGCGTTCATTTTGACCTGCATCAGATTGGGGAAATCATGTCTGAGCTATAAAAACTCTACAAGTTCGGCGTCTCAATCTGTAGCCAACAGTAAATATGCAACAATTGGTACCAGTGTGTCTTGAGCAAGTTCCATTCCCTTGGGAGTATGACCGACCATAGCTCCCTCTATAAGTGTCTACAGTAATAAAAGTAAAGCGGTTAAAACATCCATACAGTACCCAATCAATTTGAATGTGTATTAAGTACCAAAAAACATTTCAATAATCATGTGTGGGAAATGCCAAAAAACTGGTAAACTGCTTCAAAAACGTTTCAATTGGTAACTGGTCAACCATAAACAGTCAATAAGTACCAAAAAAACTTAATTTACAGAATGAAGGAAATGACCACTGGCAGATTCCTGGCTACTCGATATGAATCTCCAATTAATGAGATGATCAATAGAGATGAAGGATATTCACAAAGGGGTGTACACTTCTGTAGGGTCACATCTCTGTAACCTAGAAAACACGACATGGTTCTCAAGCTAGTTACACTGACTACAGAATACACATCCTAACATTATAATAACATGCCACTGCATTAGTTTGACTAAAATAGCTCTTCTAGTGTCCTCAACTTTATACGAAACACATGGTGCACAAAACAATTCAAATAACAGTAGAAAACATTAACCTTCTTAATTAACGAATACTAATTTTTATTAGCATATTATATAACAGAATTTGTCACTAAACGCACCACAAATAGTTCAATCATAGCTGGCTTCCCTGAGTTTATGTACTCCATAAAAATTTGAAGACCTCGATCCAAGTTTCCAGAATGCAGATAGCACCTGCATAAAAATAGTGATTAGATACTGCATAATGCATAAAGAATTCTCAGTGTATCAACCAAACTAAGCACTAAAGATACAACATTAATTCAGTACATAGATCCTAGCATCCAAACTATTTTCTAGTGTAAAGAAGATAGAGTTGTCAATAAACACTTAACAAGATTACAACTGAAATACAGTAAAATTGGAGCAAGCATATAAAGATAAAGATTAGTGAGCCTGCTGAAGACAAACCCCAGGAAAGATTAAGAAAGGATTACTGTATTGAAAAATGTGATAGCAAGTTCTCAGTTTACGTGGCCAGAGTTTAGTCCTGATGGTCCTTTATAGAAACATATCTACTAAAAACCAAAAGTCACTGCTAATTCTGATGCAGATGGAGTTTTAGTGGTGAGACTCCTAGAAGACCTTAGTGAGATTCTAAGGTTTCTAATATATTCTTTCTATTTTTATTATCTAATTTTCTCTATCACATCTGTTATCTATATATTTATAATTTTACCTTGTTCCTTTTCCCTAAACCCTAAAATATTATTTTTTATCAGATCTAAACCCTAAATTATAAAAACCCTTCTTCACCCACCTCGTGTTAGGCAACCTTTCTAGGGTTGTCCTACATCAGTTTTGGTATTAGAGCAAAAGTTCTTGGCTTGAAAAAAAAAACATATGCAATTGAGGAGTGTAGCCACTTATGCTACGTGAGTTCTCAAAATGCTTCTAACAATCAAGATGTTGTCACAATAAGCTTGGAAGAAATTTCAGCCACACAACAATCCCATCAAGATGCTATAATACAATTAATTAGCAAACTTTATAAGATCATGAAGTTATTAATTAGCAAACGACCAATTGAAGATGAGAAGACAAGCCATCAATTCAAACAGCCGCCAAGTCAATCGCGCGAAGAGCGGGATAATTTTATGATGCAGAACCAGCAAAGAGGCAGAATGTTTGAGCAAGATGATGATCTGACAAAAAAGGTATGCCTTGAAGTTGCTGAATTTTATGGAAAATTAAATCCAATTGCTTTTCTTGATTGGATTATGTCCATGGAAGATTACTTTGATTGGTATGCAATGCTGGACAATAAAAAAGTTCATTTTGTGAAGGCAAAATTAAAAGGGACAGCACTTTTATAGTGGTATAATATCGAGAATCAACTTCATAGAACGGGCCAACCACCTTTAGACACATGGGACAAGATGAAGTTGAAGGAGCACTTTCTTCCAATTGATTATGACAACTCATGTACACAAAAATGTTCTCCCTTAAACAAGATACCCAAGTCTGTTGAAGAATATACAGAAAAATTCCATGAGTTGAGCATTCAAAATCAAGTGCGCAAAAGTGATGCTCAACTTGTAGCCCATTATAAAGTTGGACTTCGAATGGACATATAGCTGCACACACTTACACTGTGAGCTTTGAATATACAGAAAAATTCCATGAGTTGAGCATTTAGAATCAAGTGCGCAAAAGTGATGCTCAACTTGTAGCCCATTATAAAGCTGGACTTCAAATGGACATATAGCTGCACACACTTACACCATGGATGATGCTTATCAACCAGCCCTCAAGATCGAAGAAAGCCTCAAGTTTCGGGCTTCTAGACGTACAAGTTCACAACTTGGGAGCACTTTTTCCAATTGGACAGCAAGCAAACCTTTAATCACATCAAGTTTAAAAACCTCTACTAACGCAAATTAAACAACCAACAAACCCAAAATACTGTGAATAAAGGTGGTAGTAAGGGTCAAACACCAATGAGTACTGGAGATAGAACTCCCTTATGCTATAAATGTGGGGGGCATGGTCATTATGCGGTCGTGTGCCCAAGTAAAGGTTTACACTTTTGTGTTGAAGAACCAGAATCCAAATCGGAGAGTTACTCGAAGGAAGAAGAAACCTATAAAGAAGATGAGCTTAGTGAAGAATGTGATTATTATGATGGTATGACATAAGGGCATAGTCTTTGGAATGGGATGTATCGGGGTGCATGAATGACCGAGCAAGCCCAACATCAGGAGGCCTCAAGCCATGAGCCCAAGCTCATGTATATCCCCCGACCTGTCCGCATTGGCACACCGCAGGCCTACTGCTTCTCGGAACTGCCCACCGTGACTTGCCCGAGAAGAATAGAAGCGTTTGATGAAGTTTTCAGCGGATAAACAGAAAAGTCAAATGGTTAGAATCTCTAATATCCACTTGACAAAAATGGAACACGTGCAGCAATTCCAGCAACCTGTAACCCGCTACCCTAGCCTCACTATCATTATGGATGGAGCACGATCAAATAATTTTGTACGACCTAGTTTAGCAGTATAAAAGGTCCCCTCTGTAACAAAATGAGGAGGAACCCAAAGGAGAAAAAACCGACTCAATAAAAATTCGTGTTAGCTTTTTTATGCTTTCACTAGCACCGTCAATGGGAACTCTGTTCCTCCTCATATGCTCGATCTTTGATCGACACCGATTTGCATCTGATCAGGTGCTTTTGAAAATCACTTCTCTGTTGAGTTATGTGGAGTCCCCGTACGTTGCTTCAAAGTGGAGTGTCTGTATGTTGCTTCTTCACCGTTCTACATCTTCGTTTCTTTCTGTTTGCATCGGAGCTTTCATGGCTTTACCGACATGTTTCTGCCGTCGGATCGTTCTTGTAGCCTTTGTATTCACGAGGATCGAATGAACTCCATGACTAGTTTCACCTCCTAACGATGAACGAAATAATGCAATCTTCATCGGATTTGTTCGTTTTTGGTGGTTTCGCCGGGGTTATTTGTTTCCCCAAATTCTGATACATAGACACAACCATCAATGTTCCCAACTGAGGCTTCCCTCTCTCCCCATTCCTAACCACCAAGCTCCTCTGTGTACTTTGAACCTGAGAGCTGACTTCAACTCATATCAAGAATAACACCAAAAGCAGACAAAATTAACCTTTCCATACAAGATATAAAAGATTCCAAAATCTTGAGCCAAAATGCGCTTCATGCGGTTTCAACAATCGCAGAGCAACACCTTCAAAAAAAAAAAAATCGGTGAAATTGCTCTCAATCCGTTCTCACTATATTTCCCCTCATTTGAATTCGAATAATTTCTTGGACACCCAAATATTTATGTGTGTGTATATATATATATAAGTGTGAAGGGGTGTTCAAGTATATAAATAAAAATACTAGGTTTGATATTTATGGGTGCTCGGATGGCAAAGAAGACCATTCGGACATTGAGAGGTCATATTTCATGTTTCCCGCTCTATTGAAGAAGACTACTAGGGCTCTGAGATGCGAGATTTAGGAATTTCGCACTATTGAAGAAGCAAAACTCTACACCTATGTGAATCACTATTAAGGGCTATGATACGGCTCTGACGACTAAAAAAAATAATCGATGCAATTCTAGCTACTTCATCACTATGCAGTTCTGGCTACTTCGTCACTATGCAGTTCTGGCTACTTCGTCACCAAGATGTACATCTGACATCAAATTTATATTTTATCTCCATTATTATGGCTTAAAAAGACGCCTTTAGCCCATATTAATTAAAAAAAAAAATAAGAGAATACACAATAGGCCTTGGCGAAGGAGGAGACAACTAATCATCCTACAAATCCAAAGCACTATTGGCAATATCGTATGTATAAACTCTTTACCCAAATACCATGTGCAAATGCATGCAAAAGTGCTTAGACTACTTTAAACTATCCTCCCGTTCTATATCATTTATGTTCGCTCATTTTAGAAACTTGTGTCTATTGTTAAGTGCACTGCACAAATTTTACTTTGCCTCCACCGTTTTCGACAAGATATTTGAATTTTTTGAACTTGAAATGTGTGTAAAACTCATTGCAATATGATGGCCCAATAACCAACGTTATTGGGCTAGGTCCTCCATTAGCTATTGGAACCGATATGTTATGCATAGTACTTGCAATGATTTGGTTTTGGTTCCACAAAATATTTGACTAATTTTGCGCCTTCCTTGTACAGTTTTTATTACAATGATTTTTGAGAATTTCTCTCTCACCTGCAATCTCCCTTTCATATGATCTGGAAAGCAAATATGGCTAGACAGTGATGGTGTATTCCCTGCCAGCTCTATCTTCTCTCCTTGCTTTCTACTTAATCTTATCTACTCGAGGAAGTATTGCCATCAACAAAAGATCCTTTGGGATTTGAGCGCTAAAGGTAAAATTTACCCATCATGCAGAATTTTAAATTATTCTTTTCTTATGAGTTGACCTACGATCATGGCACAACACAAAGAATGTTCTCCTTTTAAAACATGTCACTACTTTAAAAGCTAACATGCAATCAAAAACAAAAATATATATTGAGGCGAAAGCACAATGGAAAAGTGAGTGATCAATATCGTCCTACTTATATCTTTTATTCAATTATAGTAAGTTTCCAAAATTTTCTTGTTAATTCGATTATGATACAACACAAAAAAAAAAAGTGACAATTGTAATATTTTGGAAACAGTTACCCAATAATATCTTCTGCTAATAAATGTGTCCAGATACATGGCAAAGAAAGGTGTTGAAAGAAAACTGCAAACATTTATCTGTTGCTTGAAAGAATTGAGCAAACTTAATTAGTCTTCTCCAAGAACATAATTGTTGCAGGCGAGATTATAGGCCACGGATCTCGGATCCCATTCTCCATTTCGTCATTATAGGCCACGGGCCTTAAGGGATCGAACCCCCTCCCTACATTCGCCAAGGGAGGCTATGAACCTCGGGACTGCTTGTCCCTTAATTATAGGCCACATGCCTCAGGGTCTCATACCCCCTTCTTCGCCATAAGAGGCTACGAGCCTTGGGCTTCTTCACCAAAAGAGGCTATGGACCTCGAGGTCTCGGACCCTTCTTCGCCAGAAAAGGCTACGAGCCTCGAGGGGATCGAACCCCCTTCTCCATTCACCAAGTGAGGCTACGAGCCTCAAGACTACGGGCCCCTTCGACAATCGACAAAAAGGCTATATGCCCACTAAGGCCAGGTGCTCGTTAAGGCTAAGTGCCCCCGCTAAGGCTTAACACCCAAAAACTTCAAATTTCCTGCTAAGCACGGCCCATTATAACAAAAATTGGAATTAAAAATGGATAGTTGAAATTTATTTGCATGCAAGAAGTTCACTAGTCCATCTTAAATAAATGGAATTTTCCAAAACCAAGGTTGGTTTTCAATAAGACCAGGGGGCTCGGGCCCCCTTCGCCATTCTTAAGGCCACAAGCCTTCAGGACTACATGTCCCTTCGCCATATGAGGCCTCGGGCCTCAAGGGCTCGGTCCCCCTTCGCCATTTGAAAGGCTACTAGCCTTTGGAACCACATGTCTCTTTTCCATATGAGGTCTCAGTCCCCTTCGCCCATTTGAAAGGCTACAAGCCTTCGCGACCACGTGTCCCTTCGCCAAATAGGTAAATTCATACCTGACAAAACAAAATCTAGATGTTGCACGATGAGGATCGGTCAAGAAGTGTCGAGAAACAGTTATCTCATTTCTGCGATAAAAAACACTTTGCATGAAATTCGCACTTTTCTGCTCTTTATATAACATAAAATCAAACATGTGACCATTTTAAAAATGTAAAGCTTACGTTAACAAGTCGTAAATGTGCAAAAGAGTAAGCAGCTCCGCTGCCATATTTAAAAAAAAAGCTAATGTTTGCCTTGTTCACCTCTTGCTTTTGAAACATAGAGTTTTGCTCTTTTATCTCGAGTCATCCTCCTTCTACTAACATGATGAACCATGTAAAAATCAACACGAGAAATAAAAATGGCGATAAATGCCTCCGATCAGTATAGAAAACTTGTTAAAATATTTCAGCACTTTCAACGGTAAAATGAAAATGATAATTAATAATTTTTTATTTTTAAAAATTGGTAAACCAAGACAAAATGGTGAAAAATAATTTTAAGTATACCAAAAATTGGTAGTCAAAGAAGTGCACTCTTCTGTCCAAAATTAACTCTTATTCTGCATAATAGATAATTCATGGTATCCCAAAACCCATTCATCAGGTGATTGCAGAGAAGCTTGTTTATTTGTTATCATGCCAAGCAAAAAGCACAAACAAAACATGTAACTTGTGCGTGTTTGTGTATATAAGCTCTTTTTACTGACTGTAACTCTATTTTACAAATGCTAGAGATAATGAATCCCAAATGATACCTCTACATTCCTAAGATCTGCACAGGCATGAAGTCTGACATGATACAGTTAGTTGCCTATTCACAAATCCACCACGCCTATGAACATATTCAGCAGTGGGAAGATTATATAACTCTTCTTCCGAAACACCAATCATCACATTTTCGGCCATGTCCTTTGAAGCTTCAATTGATGACCACCCTTTTGACTGCTCAACCAGCTCGATTATCTTTTCCAGCATTAGGGAAATATTAGAAATTTTTTTTTTTTTGTAAGTGAGACAAAAAGAATCTAACTGAAGAAAATGGAAATATCTACAATCAAATCTTTTGACTATATATCTTATTTCAAAAAAATTCTCTGTGGCTCTGCATATTTAACACAGATCATGCACTTCAGACTTTGCTTTCTGTCTGGATGAGCTGCAGTCATATCACGGACAATTGCATACCTACAACAATAAAAGACAAGTTATTTCACCTAGCATTTAATTTTGGGATACACTCAAGCAAGTCACTAAAAACAGATTAGCAATACACAATATGAAGGACCGTAATTTCTACTGGGCAGCATCAAGTGGCCAGATATTGGCTCAAGCAAATTTTGATTTTATATAACTTTACGCCCCTCCACTATTATCAACCTGGGAAGAAGCGAGGCTAATCTACTCTTATGTGTGGGACCTTGCTAACTGGCTGTATCTACTGGATGGCTATGCTCACAGGAGAAGAAACTTTCTTCAAAACATTAGAATTAACGGAAGAAGGCTAGAAAAGGAGGAAGAGATAAAGGAAGGCTTGATATATGCGTTTCAAAACATGCTCTCGGCCCTAGGTTGTTGGCGCCCATCTCTTCCTGGGCTTTCTTTCAATGTGATTGGGGATGAGAAAGCTACTAAGCTAGCTGGAGGAAGCTTTCACTGAGGAGGAGATTTGGTCTGCTATATCAGGGCTTAATGGAGACAAGGCTCTTGGCCTTGATGGCTTCCCCTTGGCCTTATGGGCCTTCAGTTGCGACTTTGTGAAGAAGGAGGTCCTAGGATTTTTTAAGGAGTTTCACGAACAAAATAGATTTGTTAAAATCTTGAATGCCACCTTCTTGGTTCTAATTCCCAAGAAATAGAATGAAGAGGATCTCAAGGATTTAAGACCTATCAGCCTTAAGGGAGGCTTATACAAGATTTTGACGAAAGTGTTGGCTAACAGGATTAAGAGGGTTATGGATAAGATCATCTCTCGATCTCAAACGACTTTTGTAGAGGGAAGACAGATCTTGGTTGCGGTCTTAATTGCTAATGAGGTTGTGGATTCAACTCTTAGAAGAAAAAAAGTGGATTCATTCGCAAACTGAATATCAAAAAAGCCTATAACAACATCAACTGGGAGTTTGTGCACCAAGTCATGGAAATAATGGGTTTTGGTAATCGATGACTAAGTTGGATAAGTGGTGCGTCTCCACGGCCTCTTTCTCGATCCTTTTTAATGGCACTCCTGTTGGTTTCTTCGGGGTTCAAAGTGCGCGAGATGAGTACAACCCCTCTCTCCTACCTTTTTAGCGTTATCGGCATGGGGCGCTTAGCACTTTGTTGAAGTGCGTTGTTGAAGGAAATTATTTATCTAGCTACAAGGTCGCTGATAGGGGAAGAGAAGAGTTGATCATTTCCCACCTTCTCTATGCTAATGACACTCTTTTATTTTGCGAAGCCAACAAAGAGCAGTTGAAGTTTTTGAGTTGGGGCCTGATGTGGTTTGAAGCGCTATCAGAACTTGAGAATTAATTTAAATAGGAGTGACATCTTCCTAGTAGGGTTAGTTGGTAATGTGGAGGAATTAGCGATGGAACTTGGCTGTGGGGTTGGAACTCTCCCTACCTCGTATTTAGGCCTCCCCCTAGGTGCCTCCCGTAAGGCAATAGGAGTTTGGGACTTCGTTGAAGAAAGATATCATAAGAGAGTGGCCTCTTGGAAGATGCAGTACATCTCAAAGGGAGTCAGGTTAATGCTAATTCGCAACACCCTCTCCAATCTCCCAATTTATTGCTTATCCCTTTTCCGTATGCCAAAGTTGCTTTGTACTAGATTGGAGAAGATCTAAAGGCAGTTTTTATGGGGAGGGGCAGCCTCGAGAAGAAACCTCACCTCGTTAATTGGGCTACTGTGTGCACAAAGAAGAAAAAATGGGGATTAGGGTTGAGAAGTTTATCCAAGCTAAATAAGGTGGTGTTATGCAAATGGAGCTAGCGGTTTGCCAATGAGAGGACTTCCCTCTGGAGAAAAGTTGTTAGTAGCAAATTTGGTAAGAATCCTAGGGGCTGGCATACTTGCGACATTAGAGGCTATGGCTATGGTGTTGGGTTGTGGAAAGAAATCAGGAAAGAATGACCTTTCTTTTTCCAAAATGTGGTTTTCTCCTTAAGTTTTTGTAAAGATGTGTGGTGTGGCAAGAAGGCGTTGAGCTCAATTTTCCCCTCCTTGTTTACTCTGGCAACGCAATGCCATGGTGTGGTGTGGGATTATGGGAGGAAGGGAATTAGTCAGGCCTTCCTGGGTCTCTCAGCGACTAGGAATTTGGAGGGAGGTGGAAAGATTCCTCTTAACTATCCAAAGACAGAAAATCAGCCCCATGGGTGAGGATAAGCTTCTCCTAAAGGGGAGCCATGGATGGAGGTTTCTCTATGAAGCGAATGTACAAGGTTTCAGACCTCTCACCTAACACAGTCTTTCCTTTCCAATTTGGAATTATGTTTACTCCCCCGATTGTGGCGCGGCAGGAGCTTCACGGAGTAAGTGCTCACGTTGAACCAACTTAAACGGCGAGGTAGAGCCCTTGCTAACATATGTTTTCTCTGTGAAGAGAATGAGGAGACTATAAAGCACCTGCTAATTCATTGTAAGAAAGCAAGGATGCTTTGGGACCTCTTTTCGACGATTGTAGGGATGAACTAGGTTTTCCTGCACTTAGTTCTTTACACTCTTCTCCCATGGCAAGGAGCACCTGTGGGTAGAAAGAGCAAAAAAATCTGGTTGGCTACTCCTTTGTGCCTCTTTTGGACCTTATGGCGTGAAATGAATAGGGTGGCTTTTGAGAATGAGGTCTCTTCCATTCAAAGGAAAAAAGTTACCTTCATGAGCAATTTGTGGTCTTGGGCTAATTTGTATCGTGCTGATAACACAAATTCTTTAGTGGATTTTTTTTCTTGGATGGGGTGTAGGTAGGTTGGTTGGGCATTTGATTGGGTTGGTAGGTTTTTTTGCAATTGTTTTTCTTGCTGTTTTTTGCCCCCATCTGGTTCCCTCTTGTATACTCCCAGTGTACTTCTTGGAACCTCTTGGTTCTTTTTTTATCAATATATTGCTTTTTATCGATAAAAAAATTATGAAAGGTTACAACCTCTGAAAAATGTGTTTCTATTGATCAATATCTGATGAAGTGGATAAGATTGCACTATTTAACTAACATAGAAAGAGATAGCTATTAGTTTGCAAGTAAGATATCCACATACCAAAGTTACCATCAGAAGGGGGTGAATATTCATCACTCAACGCCTTCTAGCCATAGTTTTTTTTTACTATTCGTATCAACCCATGTAATGCACAGTATCCATCACACAACTAACAAATATAGCAATAGAGTATAATTATAAAACAGATAAGAATTAATGAGATGATAACATACATGATCTCTACTGCAAACAACAGCATTGAGCAGACAAATGTAGGTTTGTCCAGTTGGTTTCACTTCATTTTTCTTCATTTCTTCTAAAATCTTCAATTCAGAGAGACAAACTTCAGAATTAAATTCTTAAAGCATGCAACCCTATTGAGGCTTCTAGAACCAACAGACAAACAAAAGGATGTTCAACCATATTTAGAAATACTATTGCCCTTGAAATCGAATATTTTGCACATTCATAAGTTGAGATCAAGAAGTTGTATAGTGCAACCTATAACATAATTTTAAATATTGTGAACTTCCAAATGAATCAATTTAAGTACATCAATAAACTCTAACTTAAAGGGTCAAATATCGGAATGAATTGGATTAGAATGCAACCAGAAGGTTAGAGAGATAAAGTAGTGACAAGGCTGGTAGCTTATTCACTTGTTGCAGTGCATTGATTCACACACAACATTAAGCGACCTAACGGTCCCAGCATTCCTCATACAATCCGTTTGAAGAATTGGAAAATGTGTCCTTGCAGCAGTTCAAGAAGATATGCGAAGCAATAAATACCTCATATATAGCGGAAAGATTAATTTACAAGTAGAGACCAGGAGAAATTGCTTTCTATACTGCCGGTCTTTTCGAGATTGCAAGGGTTAAATTAAATGGCGTTATTGCTCTGATCTGTTTGTTTAAAATCTATAGGATATTCTCTGGTTAATCTCCTTTTTTTCTTATATATTATTTTCCTTCCTTTTTGAATTTTATTTTGTTTCCTTTTTGTTCCATTCTTTTGTATATATATATAGGTGTCTCTATACAATGTAATACTCACTCACTCATTCAATAAAGAAAAATATTATTTTTTTCTCTCGTTTCACATGGTGTCAAAGCCACGGTTGGTTCTAGAGTAAGCTCTCTTTTCCAGCAGCCATCTTCTCCGGTGGGTCGTTTCCGTCGAGTCTTCTCCAACGAACCTCCTTCGTCAAACCCTCTCCGGCAGACCTTCTCCGACGGACCTTCTCTGGCAGACCTTCTCAGTCAAATCTTCTCCGTTAGACCTTCTCCATTGGATCTTCTCCATTGGACCTTCTCCGTCAGACTCTCTGTGGCAGACCCTCTTCAGCGAACCTTCTCCGATTAAGTACATATGTAACAAGCTTGGTGCATATGACCTATATGCTCCAGCTTGAGGGGGAGTGTTGAGAATCATAAGATATTCTCTAGTTTATCTCCTTCCTTTCTTGTACATTATTTTCCTTCCTTTTTGTATTTTATTTTGTTTCCTTTTTGTTCCATTCTTTTGTATATATATATATATATATATCTATATATATCTCTGCCTCACCTCTGCCACCTATATATAGGTGTCTCTATACTATATGTACTCTCTCTCATTCAATAAAGAAAAGTATTTTTTCTTCTCATTTCACTCAACCTATAACATAGATTTAAATATTGCTTGAACATCAAACGAATCAATTTAAGTACACAAATAAACTCTAACTTAAAAAGATTCGAATATCGGAATGAATTGGATTAGATTCGCGATTATTCACTTGTTGCGAGTGCATTTGATTCACACCTGACATTAAGTAGCTTCTTGGTCAGCATTCCTCATCTGATTCGTTTGAAGAATTGGAAAATGTAATCCTTGCGACAATCAAAGGTAATGAAACAATAAATGCCCATATAAGCGGAAAGATTAATTGCAAATAGAGGCAGAATTGCTTTCTTATCTGCCAGTCTTTTCTGATCCAGCAAAGTTTGCCCTAACTCAAACAACTTCCATATCATGCAAACAGTTAAGAGCATATGACACACACAAAGGCCTAAACATTCCATTTTGACTGACCCAGAGATTCCATACCATCGCATCATTCACAACATAGTTTTAAAGGCCTAAGGCACCCGAAAGGGCAAAAGTTTCAGTAGCTTAGACTCAAGGCTCACACCTAAGATAAGTGAAATATGACCTCAAATGCACATCAATTTTATAAAATATGATTCATAATGTGATTCTATTAATAAAAATTTTAAGTTCCTAAGGTTTAAAAGAAACATTCAATAAAAAAAGGTAATTAAATTATATAAATTTCAATGCATGATTAGAAATTTCAAGAATAAAATTGTTTAAAAAGGAAATTAAAGTCTACAAGGTGCGCCTTCTCAATAACGCACATGCCTTGGAAGTTGGGGCACTGTAATTAGGGAATGGTTGTGCCTTTAGCCTAGCACAAACTATGAATTCTAGGAGATAATGCAGAGACTTTCCCGGTAGCCTCCATCCCAGCTTATGTGGTTTAGAATCATCGTATCCATTGTTGCTTCCCAGAGAAATGCCACTGAACTGAACCTAGTAAGCATCTGGAATGGTCACAAGTCAAAAGTTTTCATTGCCCAACCAAAAAAAAAATGTTGTTGTTCCTTTTCTTTTCCTTCATTTTCTGGCCTAGAAAAAGAGGCCTAGAGAGATCCAAATTGGTTTCTACACATTTTGGATAATAAACTCTTCATCAACTTACATCAGGAACCAAGCCCAAAGCTTTCATTTGTTCCCTGAAGAAGAAAGCATCATGCAACCGAGCTCCTCTCATGGCCCCCAACGACCAGCGGAATGGAAAATGTCTCGAGATGGCTGAACCCCGTCAAGCATCATATCATCATACACATCTCTCAACAGAAAATGCCTATCACAAATCACAACACCAAAACGACAATAAACATAAAAATACAGAAAGAGCGAAAAAAAGTAAACAAAATCCATCAAATTTTTCTTTTTGAATAATGAGATTGGCGAAAGACCTCCGCTGAGCAGATAGAGAATTAATAACGGTATTGTACTCAGAAACATTGTTAGCATAATTCCTCTTGGCGTAGACTTCTTCCGGTGAACCCGCAAAGTATCGACGCCCAAGTGCTCGAAGTAGCGGTGAATTGCGCTGCCCTGTAAATGACACATGAGATTGTGAGCATTGTAATCAATCTCTGTAAATGGTGTTCTTCACAAATCGAAAAATACCAGAGAATATCTGAAGCAGCTTCCTCATGACTGGTTCCAACTTCTAATACGATGGCACGGTAGGGTTTTGGGTTGTCTAAATCTACAGAATTTGAACTTTGAAGGGGGTTTAAGCTGAATCCCTGATTCCTTTTCCTCTGGATCTCTCACTCCTCCTCGGGCCCAAACTACCGGGTTTGGATCGGGTTTCTCTATTTTTTTAAATAAAAATCTTACAAAAATCTATAAATATTAAATAAATATAGTGTTCCTATTACAGCTCGGTTTTATTGGCATTGTACCTTAGAAATATGCATTAATGAAATATGAGTGACTCTAAATGGTTTAAAGATATAAGTATTATTTATTATTATCTATTAATTAATAAATTTCATTTTCATTTTGAAGAAAAATAGCTTTTTATTAATTCCAAATAAAGATAATTAATTATCCATATATCAAGTTAGTTGATAGAACTTTTAAAGTTTAAAAGATAAAACATCTAAATATAGGGAGGATTAAGAGGGTTGTAGGATAATTTACTTAAGAAAATGTTTACTTTTCAAAAAAAATGAAAAGATAGGTAATTATAAAGAACTTTAACCATATATGAGATTTTAATGATTGCTAACTTTGTCTTAATCATTTTACATAATTATTTGTTTGATGCATTATGCATTATTAATGGAATTTAAGGGCTATGGAAGATGTTATTGATTTTTGAGAGAATAAAAATTTAAATGTGTATGTAAATGCCATTATTATAATGATGATGACTACAGACAGTTGTTAAAAATTTAAATACATGTTTAGCATTAAATGAGACGATAATTTCCGAATTTAGATTATAAAATATCTAATTTTTTATATTTAAATATCTATTACTTTTATAGAATAAAAACATTCAAACAAAACTTTAGAAAAAAAAATCAAAAAATCAAATATATTTGTTTTTTATAATCAGGCAACAAATTTAAAATTTCAACAATAAATTATGAAAAAAAAAAAAGTTGAATACCGAAAGCAAATTACTTCCGTTTACTTTCAGCAAAAAATAAAAAACGATCTTATACATTCCAATCAAAATTTATTCCTTCATATAACATTTGCTTCAAAAAATAAAATGTCTTATTTTGCCATGTCCCAATGCCATTTCATAATCTTTCGGTAACATGAATTCTTATTTTATTATACAATATAATAAGAGCATGGTAAAAATATTATGTGGTGTTTTTTTACGATATAAAATATTTCATGTTTTGTTCCCTGTTTGTTTATTTTCTTGATTTCAAAACATTAATTTTCAATTTAGAATCTGATGATGCTTTTTCAGCTGGGCGGGAATTTGGGCGATGTGGGGGTGGTAGAATTTTGGACCAGGTTGTTTGCGAAATTTGGGATGAAGAGACTTGGATTTAATGCAGGGTGAGGTAGGATCATTTCTTGTTGTTGATCTGCGAGCAGATGAAATCTTACTGCAAAAAACGAGGAAAAATGGGGTCGAGGGCTTTGCAGATGGCCATTTCCGTGCAATCGATTCTTGTGAGAAAGAGAATCTTGAAATTAGTATTGGCGTTTGAATAGGCGTTCTCTCTTTTCTCTCAGCATCGACACTGTACCTCGGCATACGAGGCAAAGCCAGCAGCCATTCTCGATTTGCAGAGAAAGAACTCTGTCCATTATTCATCCCGACCATAATAACGACTCTGCATCAGCCAGTCAGTGGCATGCTTATCATCGATTAAAAGCGCCGTACGTAGAGCGACTATTCTGCACAAACGCATAAGCGATTTCACGGTGCGTGGTATCAACCCAGGAACCTGGCGGGAAGCCTTAATCACCGCGGGATGCGGGCCCTGGGAGATCACGAGGGCCGGCGGGCGCCCGGGACAGTGACGGTCGGTAGCGCCTGGCGCGGTGGAAGCGCCGCCTCGTTGGCTTGGCGCTTGGTAGAAGAGATAGAACAACTCACCAGACAAATACAGTACCCCCGAGAAGGGCGGCAGGACTGCGGAAGGTCCTGGCATTCCTCACGGGGGCGGCACGGCTATGGCATTCCCGAGAAATCTGAGACGGCGGAATCTAGTCGAAGCGGAGAGCACGACCCGCTGACTAACCCCATTGAGAAAGGCGGCCGGCGATACCCGGAGGGGCGTGGGAGAGCGCGGAATTGCAATATCCCCAGGACACACGAGAGCGAGACATGGGAGCAAAAGGTCGGGGACCTCAAGCCAGAGCTAAGCCATGTAAGGAGGTAGTTAGGCGCACCCCGGACACCATGGATGCAGCAGTGCGGTAAGAGAATCACCACTTTACCCGGGTGCTAAACTACCATACAGGCCCAATTTGGGATGCAGGTGGGTCGTTCGATGGCGTCGAAGATCGATAGATCATCTCCAATACCTACAAGAATCGGATGGAGTTGCATGGGTATCGGACCGGATTCGGTCTGCGGGCATTCGCCCACCACAGCAAAGGCCCGGCTATGGCACGGTTCTGACAAAATCCCCTCTTCTTGATTTCCTGCGTTCAGAGAATTATCAATCGCGTTCGTCTCCCACTTCATCAATTTGGACATGCGAATGAGCTACCATCTGTTTGAGCATCAAGTAGGAAACACGGAGATTTAAGTCCTTATGTACAACGGTTTAATGCCGAGTCATGAAGATAAGATGTACTGGCCGAAAAGTTACATTTATCCACGACCTTCATAGCGAGGTTGAATCTGGATCCAAAAAGACACGATATTTCTCTATCTCGAAGAATCACTCAAGCGCGCGTAAATGAGGTTACCGTAGCGAAAATATAATGGAGAAGAGGCCCTTCTGTCAAAAAAGGAAAGTTCTTCCGCTAGCAAAAGACAACCGAGAAGCGACGAGGGGCTGAGAGCCCCGGCGGCGACCAGGAGAAATTCTCAGGGCGGGCGGAGCGATCTCTAAGACGAGAAATCTTAAGGGCCGCTGGGCTCGTAGCCAGCCCGAAAGGCGGCAACTGGCTATTCGCCTCGGTACTTCACTCCTTGACGGCGCTCGGTATCGCAAGTTACGCATGAAATCTGGCTTGAGCAATTCCTAAAATTGGCAATACAGATAAAATCAAATCCTTCACCGAGATAACTCCAATCTTGTGAGTTCCACAGGAGCTATGGGCATGCACGGACCATTGTATCTTCGGTTGAGAGAGAATAGATATCGATACAGCGCGGATATCTCGGCGTTCATATCTTCGGGGCCGGCTCGAGGAGCCGGACCGGAGGCGAGTCGGGCCAGGCTCGTATACCTCGTCGGCAGGCCCGCCGTGACCCACAGGGAAATCCGTGATCTCAGGAGGATTTGCTGGAGGAGGAGAATCTGGTTCGGCTCGGAAGGCCCACTTACGCAGTATAAGATCGGTAGACTTGGGGGAGGTACAGTCAGTATCTAAAATACCGCGAGTCGACACCACTATCATTCTACGATTCGGACTTGGAGGGTGTCGGCACCCCACTTGTGACCGCGGTATCCAGCGCAATTGTGGCAAATACAACGGTCCATGGTCTATTAGACCATTGAGCTTGGCGACATTATTTTTACATCGGCCTTCGACAAAATGGGAGTGGAAGAGAAAAGCTGGGAACTGTCCTTTTCGTCTCAGGGGTTCTCGGGGAGAAAAGGTGTTGCTTGGATTGGGATCGATCAAGCGGAGTGCCCAACCTTGGAACCCCTTGCCAACATGGCAATGACAAGGTTCTCATAATGGGCGCTACGTTGACTATAACATGTTGGCGAGACCCTCTCTCCAACGCGATAAAAGCCATCCCTCGACATACCGCACGGTAATTAGAATTCCCGGTATCGCGGCGTTGGGGCGGTTCGGGAATCGGCGAGTGTGCGAGAATGCTATCGCAGCCTGCGTAAACGGCGGTCGACGATGAGCATGGGTGAGCTTGATATGCGTGATGAAGTGTTCACTGCGGCCGGAGCCCGCCGGAAGAGTTGGAGCGTAGCGTTGGATGGCGACCTTCGGGCATCTTGCACATGTCGGCTCCAGAGTGCGAGAAGGCCTCAAAGGCCCCTCACGCGATTCCTAAGGCGAGCAGAGGACATCTTACGCAGAGACGGTAGACATGAGTGGCATCGACCCCACGGTCATCACTCATAAGTTGAACACCAACCCATCTCTGGCCGTCAAGCAAAGCGCAGAAGTTTACGGAGAGTGAGCCGTCGACGAAGGGTCGGCAAGCTCCTCGGCCCCGAGCGTCGGGAGGTAGAATACGGAATGGGCGGCGATGTTGTTCTCGTCAGAAAGCAAATGCGAATGGCGGCTACGTATTGATTTGCAAATATAAACAAAGCATGCGGGAGCTGACTCCCCTACCCGGGATCGACCTTATTGTAGATGCGACGGCGGGCCGACTCCATAAGCCATGGATGCGTTCTCGATTATAATCGGTCGGTATGGACCTAGTGACCGGAGAAGGCGTCATTCATCACGGCCACGGGGACTCTTTGTTGCTCCGGGTAATGCGGTTTGAACCCAGAATCGCGGGGGCAACCTACCGGAGGTTAGTGAGCCGGATGTTTCAAGCGGATGGAATGCAACCCGATGGAGGTATACATAGACGACATCTTTGGTAAAATCCTTCTGGCCAAGCCTCCACGCTAAGCTCACCTCTGGAACATTCGAGATCTAAGGGTTATAACATGGCCCCGAACCGTAATCTGTAGCCAGCGTGTCGGCGGGGGGAAAATTCTGGGCTTCATAGTCAACCACGGGGGGTGAAGCAAGCCGAGATAAGATAAAGCATTCTTGGACATGCCATCAGTCGGGAATGAGGAAGTACCAGCGGCTAACGGGAGGATCGCGACTCTGGTCGATTAGGTGTCGAGCGGTAAGCAAGTGCCAACCTTTCTTCAAGTCTTGAAAAAAACGGCACACCGATGGGACGAAATGTGAAGCGTTTAGCCTTGAAAACATGCTTGAGCTCGCCACCCGTTCCGTAAGCCGGGTAGAAGGAGAATCCTTACATTGTATTTGGCGGTATCGGATTTTCAACTAGCGCGGTGCCTCGTTAAACGAGCAATTACGGCACCGATGCACTCACTGCGGTCGAGCCACTGAGGAGCGAGGAGAGGTATCGAAAATGGAAAAATTATGAAGCTCGGTGGCCAAGCGGCTCCGGAGACTTCGTCCTTATTTCAGGCTCACACCATAGAAATTTGCGGCCAAGATACCCGTGAAGCGGGTATTACATAAGCGAGAGAGGGTCTCACAGGAGGTTGATGGGAAATGGGCCCATAGAGGTACAGGTGATTAAGCGTTCGGTACAAACCAAAAAACTGACCATAAAGAACGATTCTAGCCAGATTTAGATCATGGGTTCGCGATGGGAAGCTTCTTTGAGCCCACCCCGATCAGGGCGACCTCCCCCGTATGGAAACTTCTACGTGGATGGAGCCTCGGAAATACGAGAGCGGAGCGAGCTTAATCGACCTCACCGGAAAATTATAGACATTGAGTATCTGCGCTCGGGTTTGGGTTACGCCTCAGCTAACGGTGATGCGGTAAATGACGCGGGCCCTCCAGCCTCAGCTCATTCATTAAAGTCGATCGGTTAAGAAATTAAACCGCTGACTCTGGCTGGTGGTCGAGGCAGTTGAAGACACATACGAGGCCAAAAGTGAAAATGATTACAATATCTTCGCAAAGTCCGGTTATTTAAAGTTTGTAGCCGATTCGGATCCGATCACGTCCCGAGCGGAGAATTCTGCGCCCAGGCGCTTTTGGCCAGCGCGGCGACCTTGAGAAAGACATTGAGATCGGCAGCCCATCGAATACCTCAGCGGGAGCCATCCGTTGACCCTTACGGCATAATAGTCACCTGGCGGTCAGGTACCAAGCGGATCGGATTTGTTGGGATTACATTAATGACGGAACCTTACGGGCAGACCCCAGGCGGCTAAGATAAGGTGAGATCCTCCGGGTTTACGATCGGGAGCCTGCAAGCGAGGATTCTTACCCTTCACAAAATGTATCCACGGAAGACAACGAATATGTACTAAGAAGTGCATGAAGGCATGTCACGAGGGTTATATCGGGCTCGAGCACGTTGGTCGGAAAAATTTTGAGCGAGGGATCTTGTTGGCCTGATGCTGAATGCAACCCCTTTGGTGAAGATGCGAATCGCCGGGGAACACGCTAAAATATCACGCCTCGGCGAGCCTCGGCGTCAATCTCCGGCCCTGGCCCTTAGGCGAGTGGGGGTTGGACATATTAGAGGCCCTTGCGTAGGCGAGCCAACAGGAATTATAATCGTGGCGGTAGACTATTTCACGAAGTAGGTGAAATTGGTACTTAGCCACAATCCGCGAGAGCGAGAAGATCACGCAACTTCGTATGGCGAAGCGATCATATCTGGAATTTGGTGTCCCCGAGGATGTGATCTCAGATATGGAAAGCAGGTTGTGTGTAGTTGAGGGGACTTTTGTCTTAGGCTTCGGAGTAAAAATTACTATTCTTCGCATTCACACGATCAAATGGAATGGCCGTACCATGAGAACCATAAGGCGACCTTGAAAACCAGGATTGGAAGAGTTGAAGAGGTTGGTCGAATACCTCCACGAAGTACTATGGGCTATCGGACTGACCGCGGAAGTCAAATGACAGGAAACTCCATTTGCCTGGCTTTTGGCAGCACGAAGCCGGTAGCCCTGTCGAGTTAGGTAAAGTCTCCCGAGTCGAGCCTCGGAAGAGCAACGATGAGGCCTGCGTACGAACTTAGAGCTCTGGACGAAGCGTGAGCAAGTTTCAGCGGCGTGAAGATGCAAGAAAGACCGCCCCAGGCTCTGGCCAGAGAGTCGGGCCAGAGGATTCTGTGCCGGGGGATTTGGTCTTGAAAAGCTCACACCGCGAGGAAAATCCGGCCTACGGGAAGTTAGGCCTGATTGGGAGGGCCTTATATTGTATCTCGGTCGTCGACCAGAAGGCTGATTATGAGCTCAGCAGAGGAAGGAAAAATTTTTCTGACATACATGGAATAGAACATCTTAAAGCGCTTTTATCGGTAGGCCTGGAGTTCGCGAGAGGCATGAATTCACTGGATGACAAATTAAGAGTAGAATTTGTAGGATTTGTTTATTTCGACGTCTCAAACAGGTCGGGCATGTAAAAAATAAATATATATACACAATGGAAATTTCATAGAAATAAAAGTGCATCTTTATTTCAAGTCATGGTTGGATACAATCAATGGTGTCCTCGATTACATCATAGAAAGCATCTGATCTGTGAGTTCCCTCCATGCACTCGGTACAAGCAATACCCTAAAAAAAAATTAAGGGAGACGAAGGAGGAGGAGAAAAGATGGGGATGGAGGAGAGAAGAAGAAGAAGCGGATGAGAAGGCATGGAAAGAAGAAAAGAAAAGAAAAGAGGAGGGTATGACGGAAAGGAGGAAGAAAGATGGGGTGGGAGATGCAAGGGAGGCATATACTGACATCTAGTATCTAGTAAGATGGAGGATATAAATAATATGAGGAGTGGAAGAAATATGACTCTTGGGTGGAAAACATGTGAAGTGAAAGATTGTGAGGCAGCAGACCATGGGCATCATCTTCCCATGACTTATGCTGGGTGTGAAGGAAAATCTTGAAAGTGACCTGGGGCGATGACTCATTTATGAAGCGCGAAAGCGAGCAGTTCGAATTCCTCATGTCCGGCGTGCGTCACGGTTCCTTTTCAACTAAGGGATGCGGCGTGGGGATGCAGCGAATCACTCCCCTCATAAAGCGCCTCTTCCTCTGAGCGTCTTTTCCCATAGATGGATCCTCACGAAACGGTCTTCACCTTTGTCTTTTGCATCCGCCTGCGCGCCTTAGACCCAGTGCTCACTCGGCGAGCTCACCTACTCACTTACGAGGCCCTGCCTGGGTCGAACCGGCCTCGAGCTACTTCGCCACTCGGCCTCGGCGCCGAACCCTGTTGCTACGCTCCCGGCGAGCTCACACTCACTTGGTGCGCGCCTCGAGTCAGCCGGCTGAGCTCATCGCCCTCGGCCTCGGCGCCGAGCCCCGCAGCACTCACTCTGGCGAGCTCCTACTCACTTACGAGCCCGCCTTGCCTGGGTCGAGACCAGCTGTTCCTCGCCCACTGAGGCTGGCGCGAGAACCCTGGCCCGCTCACTGCGACGAGCTCACTGCGCTGCGAGGCCGCGCCGCCTCCCAGAGTCGAGACCGGCTCGAAATTTGCTCGCCACTCGGCCTCGGCGCCGACCGCGCTCACTCGTGAGCTCACTGCCATGGGACTGCCGCCTCGGAGTCGGACCAGCTCATTTACATCGCCACTCGGCCTCGGCGCCCGGAGCGCGCGCTCCTGCGGCAAATACGCCGCGCGAGGCCGCCGCCTCGGGGTGAACATTTCGGGCCACGCCGCCCTTTCGACCTCGGCCCGGGCCCGCGTACTCACTGACGAACACGCCGCCTGAGACGCCGCCTCGGGTGGAACGTACCATTTGTGCCACTCGGCCTCGGCGGAGCCGCGTGCTGCCTCGTGGAAGCTCGCCTCACTCGCGAGCGCGCTGAGTGAATGACTGAACCATGCCGCTGAAGGCCTCGACCCCGGGTACTGTTGCTCACCGACTACCTACCATACGAGGCCACGCCTCGAAGTCGAACCCGGCTTCGAGCTACATCGCCTTCGGCCTCGGCGCGAGCCAGCGCTCTCGGCAGGCTCACACACTCCGCTACAGGCCGCCTTTCGGGGGTCGAACCCGGCTCGGGCTACGCCATACTCGGCCTGGCGCGAGCCACCTTTGCTCACTTTTGACGGAAACTCTTCCCTTACCACAACGCAAAGGCGAGCTCTCTTGTAATTACTCATTAAACTGAAGAAACTGTCCCATGCGCTCAGCATAGACGAGCTTCGGCTTCAGCGATTTACATTGGCGAACTCATTTGCACTCGGCCGACGGCTCCTTCCTACATCATACTCGTCCCTACGACTCGCAATGGGCGGCTCCTACTACTTATCGGGACGAGCCCTTCCTTTGTACTCCCACCGCAAGACGGGCTCTTCCTGTAGTCTAAAGTGAGCTCCCTTGACACGATGACGAGCTCCCCTCTCCTTATCGGGGCGAGGCCTTCAGCGCTGCTCCCGAGCTGACGGGCTCACTCCTGAAGTCTCATTGTGAGCTCTCCCAGCTAACCTGGTAAAAGCGACTCCCTCTATTTATCAGGGCAGGCCCTTGCTGCTCCACACGAGACGGGCTCCTCCCTCTGAAGTCATTGGCGAGCTCTCCCTTGTGTGGTGGAAGGCCCAGGCTCCCTCTATTTATCGGGGCAGAGGCCGTCCTTGTGCTCCACCTGAGACGGGCTCCTCCTACAGTCTCATTAGCAGGCTCCCTTGGCCGCAGTGACGAGCCTGCATTTATCGGGGCCGAAGGCCCCTTCGGCTGTACCCTGGGCGGGCTCCCTCCCCTCTCAAATCTCATTAGTGAGCTCTCCGTAACCACAGGCGAAGCAGAGCTCCTGTTGCTCGAGACAAGCCCTTCACTTGTACTCCACCGCAGGCGGGCTCCTCCTGAAGTCATTGACGAGCTCCCGCCCGGCCGACGGGCGAGCTCCTACGTTTATCGAAGCGAGGCCTTCCGCCTGCCTCCAAGCAGGCGTGACTCTGCTCCTGAGTCTCATTGGCGAACTCTCCCTTGACGACGAGGCGAACCTCTAGCTGTCCGGACGAGCCCTTCAGCGTGCTCCCAGCAGACAGGCTCCTCCTACGAGTCTCGTTAGCCAAACTCTCCCTTGACCTGGTAAATGACTCCTACCTTATCGGGGCGAGCCCTTCAGCATGCTCCCGAGCAGACGGGCTCCTCCCTACAAATCTCGTTGACAAGCTCTCCCTTCAATGCAGGCGAGGCCAGGCTCCTACTGCCTCCCGAGCAGGCCACTTGGCCCCGTACTTGAAGCAGACCAGACTCCTCCTGCTATCACAGAACTCTTGAGACACTCTCCTCCGTCACGTGTAATCAAGCCTTAATCAACCACGCGCGTGGCAAGCCCTACGCCTTGATACACTCCGAGCCCGGGGCACGTGAAGCGAAAGGGCGGGTCGATACCCGCGGCTTGACGGCGGGCCCACGAGACCCAAAACAAACAAAGTTTCATCTACGCAAATGCGAGTGCAGGCGAGCGGTTTGCAAAGTGTAGAAACGAGCGGAGACTAAATTTCTCGTCCTCGATTCGAGGAAAGAAAACGAATAGATAAATAAGTAAAATCAAAATTCCCGAGGCAGTATCCATTAAAGAGAGATTGACATAAGATATTAGTAGGCCTCGGGGCGTGAAAGAAAGAAAAACAAAATTAAGCGGAGACGAGCTTCGGGATCTCAGTATCGGTGAAGAAGAGCGAGGGGCCTGACATGAGTCTTGGAGCTGCGGGGATTCATTTGTACTGGAAGATTCCTCTGCCTCCCCATCGCTCGGGAGATCAAAGTCAAAATCAGTCCCGGGTACACACGGCGGCTTTGGCGGCAAGCCACCAAAGCCGGTGAGCACCCGGCCCCAGTCCATGATTGGCGATGACCTCGTCGAACAACGAATCCGTCAGCGCGAGATGAAGTTAGTCGCGTAATCCACGCTCTTGCGCTTAGCCGTCGACAAGTCCACGGCCGGAGGACTCCCGTCGGGCGGAGTCTCAATGACACCTTGCCCTCGAAATCTCGCAGCGAGCAATCTGTTTGTTTCTCCATTAGTCCAGGCTAGGTGATCACGTAGCAACTCACTTACCGAGATCAGTTGTTCGTCTGGAAGCGGCAGTTCCTCCCAACCCGATAAAGCTCATCCACGGTAGATCATGACTCCTCGAGTCTCAGCCCAGAGATCATGTAAGAGCTGGCTTCGTCGAACTTTCAGACTCTCCCTCGGCAATGTGATGCTCCGGACCTCGCGCTACATTTTCGGCCCGATCACGGTGTGAGTGTGTAGTCCCGGCGTAAGTCTTTCTATTTCTCGGACATAAGTACGCACGCCCTGCATTTCGTCATCGGAAGTTAAGTAGTCACTTTCGCCTTATAAATTCGGGCGATACATGCTTCTCTGATCGGTTGGGCTTTTGAAGCCCTTCCAAATAGTGGCGGCTGCGGGAGCAACCACGAGTGAAGTCGACGAGCCCGTGAGGGAGAAGTTAGCATAATTATAGAAACTAGGAGTGGATCCCAGAAGAAGGCAAAGACCAGGGCATCGGTAAACGATGCTGATCTCTCAACATCAGGAATCTTTGAGGGATGGATGAAATAGCCTTGTAGGATTCGCGTTAGGCCAATGAGATCTTGATTTCATCTGACCTTGGAGATTTTGTTTTCTTACATCCTCAGGCTCATATCACCTTCTCGGGAGATGGCTTGGCGGGATCTGTGGAGCATTCGAGATGGTTATGGAGCAAGCGCCAGCGAATTTGGTCGCGGAAACCTCGTTTGAGGATTCCCCACCTCTGTAGATGGGCTGGAGAAGAGAGGGAAGTGAGCGAAGAACCGGGGAACCTCGGCGATGGGGATGAAGGCAGACGGGCCTTTGAATGAGAGACTTGAAGGTGCTTCTAATCTCAGCGAACTTTCATTGCAATTTGTTTGGTCCCTACGGGGGAATCCTTTCTCCTCTTCGCACTCGAGGTTTGAGATATCCCTCCCCGGACGACTAAAATCTCCTCGATGGAGCGACCACCGACGGGCCGAAGAAAAACACCGGAGTAGGGAGATGAAGGCCTAAAACGGAAGATTTTATGGACTTTAGGCCGGATGGCCCCAGGACATCAGGCCTTAGTAGTTAGCGTAGGAAGCGGCGAGCCTGCTGATCGAGCAAACGGCAGGTATCTTCGATCACTAAGCCCCGAAGACGAGCATCTGAAAAATATAAAGGGAAACTTAAGGTCGGGGGATATCGATCAACTTTAAATCGATTAAACGAGTAAGGATGATACTCACGAAGGTTATCGGGGGCACTTACGTTGCAGGTACTTTGGGTATGTACGCGTCTAGGGTATGCTGGGTTGGGTAGCAACGAAGAAATATCGGATTTTCCATGTCGGAGTGAGAAGAAGAAGATCACAGAAATCACGAAGGGGCCCCAGGAGGCTGCTGGGAAATAAATAAACCCCCTCGGCACATTGGCCGCTCGGATTAAAGATCTGGGAGCAAAACCACGCTAGGGGCGCCCGAAGCCCCTTGTCTCTAAAAAGACCCGAGCAAACCCACTAAAATGCTGACCATTGGGGGCGGTTAGGAAGAGCGGATAAAATGTGAAGAACACGTTTGATGAAAGTGCGATAAGAGCGGAGGCCGTTATCAGCGACCTCGAAAAAACATACCATTCGAGACGCGGAGGTAATGCAGTCAAATCGAGGAGACCATGACGACACCGGGAAGAGGCGGTATCGTTCAACAAAAAGTAGACTATATAAAGGGCGACCTTTGCTGGGCCACTTTGCAAGAATATGCGCGCGGCGTGTCTTGAGATAGTCAGAACCCACAGGATGTTGATCAAGTTTATCTTCCTTTTCCTTACCTGAGGAAGGGGCGCCTTGGCGGTGAGGCCAACGTCAAGCAATGGAACTTATTTGCCCGGGCCAGGCATCAACGAGAGGAATCATCGTTGATCTTGTGAAGGAAGCGTTTGGGACCGCGGCATAGCGAGCGAAATCCGGACAAGCTGAACCACAAGGGCCTCATTAGGTATCCAGTGTCGAAGAAACACGGCAGGGGACGGATCACGCGGGCGGAAAGACGCAAGGGACCCGACAGCGACGATCAGAGCAAAATCAGGCGAATGCAAGAGCGCGAAAATATAAAGGCGAAGGGGAGAGTTATGAGGCTAAAGGAAGTCGAGAACTGAAAAGAGTCGGCGTGAAGCAAAAGGGAAAGCGAGGGAATATGAAAACAAGCCGCAGCTTCGAAGAGCCATCGTGCGTATGGCGGCGGACGGGTTGGTCGCAGCTCAGGCCGGAGACACGAGAGGGGGAAATAACAATAGTCCATGAGGACTAATCCACAGCCCCTTGCCCCGCATGTCCAGTACCTGAGTGAGCGATAGGATATAGAAATCGTGAAGCGTTTCAATCGCCGGTCGAGAGCAATGGGGTCGGTGCCCGCGTCTCCACGGCCAAGCGGCCCGACTCATTGGGCGAAACATGGATTGAAAGAGCGGGAGGGCCATGCTCGGCGGTCGACCCATATAAATAACGAGAAGATAAAATGTTCCACTAAAGATATCTTTCCGTCGAGTCACATTATAAAGGAAAGAAAAAGCAATAGAAGACCATCAGTTGGACATTCTCCAATAAAAAAGGAGGATTATTAGAATAAACTCTTTTTGACTAATCCGCTCCCATTGAAATCCCGAAATTTGTATATGAGGAAACATACCCCCGATGGGAAGGACTCCTAGGCGTAGATCGATGGACGAATATCCATTATAAATCTGGCGGGTACCGCGCGAGAACATCAGCAGATCTTAAACAATCAGTATTTTCTCTTTTTCCTCTGAGAAAGAAAATCTGACTTGGCGTCGGGCGGCCCGCGAGGCGAAGCGCTTGGCCGCTCTGCCACTTGTTCTTCTTGCCAGGGAGAGTCTGACATCGAGTGCCTGTAGGTCGGTGGCATCCACTTCCCGAGGCAGATGAGACCTTGCGACACGCGGACCATCGGAGATGGAGTCGTCGGATCGAGAACCCAGGGCGATGTAGTCCTCAGTCAGGCCCAGCAGGAGCTGACCAGGTCGGCTAAAATGACCACACACGCTCGATGATTCAGGGTTGAAAAAACGTAAGTGATCCCCAAAAATCTTAAGGAATAAAATAATAAGAAAATATAAATAAAAAGTGGAAATAATTAAAATTAGAGGAAAATAAAAAATGAGTTTAAATTTAATAAATTAATTTTATATATTTAATTTTATTTATTTTATTTATCTTTATTATATAAGGACTAAAAAAAATTTTAAATATATAAAATTAAAAAAAAAAATGATCCCAATTGATTTTTTATTATATTTTCCACTGTTATCATGTTATAAACCAATGAATTTACAACTTTACCCACGTGGCTCCCAGTCAATTGATGCATTATCTTTTGACCAAGTAGAACGAGTTTTTATTTTTTGTCAAATTATTTTGGATGTAATAAAATTGCATGTCAGTTTTTCTTTTTCTTTTTTAATTTTTAATTTTTATATTACATCCTGTGTGTGCTATTAATTGCAATTTATCCTTATTAAAACTGGCCTTCGTTCCTCTTAAATACTATAAAGAAAACAATGGAACATTTGTTTTTGGTTGGAGTGGAGGGACTCCTTACTTCAACAGCAAGAGATATTTTTAAAACTATAAAAAAATCACATAATATATTTTTCTTCAATACTTATTATATATTTTATAATATATAAAAAAAACACACGATATATTACAAAATTTAAAATATTAATTAATTTATATTTATCATCTTTTAATTTATGATATAAAGGGATTAGCAATGGCGAGTGTTTGGTAAGCGGGATGAGAGGATTAGGCTAATTTTTGAATGAAAATTGAGGTAGAAAGTGCCAGTAGTTAGGAGGCGAGCTAAAAGCTGGGGACAAAGTGTTAAAGTGAATGTGAGTTATTTTTGTCTTTGGTTTTAACCCCGAATTAGTGGGTCTGCTTTGGATTAAGCGGGGACAAAATATTTTATAGTTTTTACAAAAAAATAATTAATGTAGTAAAAATTTAAACAAAATTTATTAACTAATATATTATCAAAAAACTTCGTTTATTTTTCGATTTCTAAACTTGTCTCATTCGAAATTAAGCAGGCGGGCGGAGATGGAGAAATTCTCAAGCTAGCCAGTTTACATTCCACTATTTTTAATATTTTTATATTTGCTTTTATTTTTATTATATTAAAATTAATATTTTCATACAAATAAAAAATATTATGAATTTTTATAAATTATTTATTAAAAAACAGGCTATAATAAAATTATTATTATTTATATTAAAAGTATAAAAATAAAATAATAAAAAAATTATTTTACTAAGAAGTATAATTGGGCGAACTGTGTGTATTTTGGATCATGATTAAGTATTGCCGTTCGGGCTTCCAGTTTCTCTTGCAGAAACAATTTGTGCTAGTCTTTATTTTAATGAACTTGTGAAACAGTTCATAGCTTTCGAGATTTTCGTAATCTCGTCAGATCAACAGACTTATACTTGGAAAGAATGGAAAAAATTTCGCTTGTCTCATAGTCGACAAAACTTTTTTGGGTCACTAGATTTGTGAGGCAGATTTAGCAGCGCGATTCGTTTGGAGTCATCGAGGATCCTAGAGAATTTTATAGGTTTATACGAGCCAGCTATAATGATTTATTATTTTTATTACAATATTTTGCTTAAATTGAAATTTTCTAATTTTCTCGGGTTTCTGATATGATACTGAACGTATCGGATTTGAGAAAAATAAACTCAAACCTATCAAAAACCGATTAAAATTAAAAATTAAACTAGTGCCATTAAGAATGAGGTGACGGGAACTGAAATGTCCGTCTGTTGTAAGTGCTCTTCATTCTGTGTTAAAACAAAAGCATTATCTTGAAAATGTTATTAAGTCTTATTAGATATTAAAAGACAAAAAAAAGTTATATTAAGCAGATGATAAAAAAAACAACATTCACGTAATTAGGTGTAATAAAACGTGGGATAAAGTCAATAATTTTATGCATTGTCAAACATGAGGATAATTATTAAAATTCTAATCAGGTCTAGTCAGAAATGAGATTAGTCGGTCAGAATACGAGTGTCATAGCGTCTGGCGTAGGCGCAAGTAGTAACCCATTTTTACCTTTTGTATTTTTGACATATATTTACTTAGAATTATAACATTTAATTCATTAATTTCCATTTTGATTTTTTTTTTTTATGTAATAACTTATAAATTCTTAAAAAACCGTAAAGCAGGGTTTGAATAAAAATGTAATAAGTTTTTGAGAACAAAGTAATAAATACAGATCGGTAATTCTAGATAATTTAGGCGTCAAGTTTCGACATTATTATTAATAATGGAAGGGAAAAGAGAGTGTGAAAAGAATGTAGAATCGAGTTTTGGATTGGGACTGGGCTCCATGGAATTGGGCTGGATTTAAAATATTTAAAGGTGCTGGGATTGTAAGGGTTCGATGTAAGATAAAAACAACGAGACGAAATTTTCTCGAGAAAGTAAGACAAAAATTATCGAGAATCGGAAATCACGACTATTTCCACGAAAATATTTGATTAGTCCATTTTGTTTTGGATTATCATGTCCGGCAGTGACGCTGGAACCTGCAAAAGAATGTCGTCGCCGAACATTACCGGAATCCTCGAAACTGGAGGATGCAGATCGGTGGGAAAGAACTGAAGAATACATCACGGGAGGGTTGTAAGATTCATAATCAAATATTATTTTGGAGTGTGGCGGCATTGTTATACCAGGGTTTATTATTACTGATGGCAGGGTTGCGAGGTTCTGGTTTTCATTTTATGCTAATATTTTTAAAATTGCATTATGAATAGTGGGCCAGATTTTGAATGGTAAAATCGAATAGTAACAAAACGATAATAATAATCTTAAACAAGAAATTTATTTGAAGATTCAAACAAACAATTTGAAAGTACATAAGATTTGTCTGGGGAGCTTTGAGTGGATCTGAGCGAATGCGCTACCGAAATCTGGCTGGTTTTACGACTCACCAAAAGCTTGGCGCAACGAGTATGAACCTCAAAAATATATCACTTGAATTAATGGTTAAATGAATTTGAAGTCAGTGGATTTAGTAAAATTTGACGTTCGACGATGCGTCAGCGTGTGAGCTTTAAAGATGGGGCAAATAATCTCATTTTGATGGCCTTATCGGCACGAAAAAAATCGTGCTGCAAATTGTTTATCACATCTCTTTTGTCTTGCTTTTGATAAGGAGGAATGCATTTTGAAAAAAGTGTTTTAACTGTAACATGCTGCTTTTTACAAATGAAACAGGCGTCATATCAACATCTTTTGTTAGTAGAGTGCATCAGATTGTGGAGTTTTTAATCTGTGTCAATTTACAGCACTGTTTAATCTTATATAGTGTCTTGTGACGATCAGCAAATGATGTGAAAAATTTGAAGTCTTGGGATTTTAGAGCCTCTAATTTCTCTGGAACGGAGGCTTTTGAAAATGGAGCATGTAGGGATCCCATTACTCAAGGGGAGTGTATGGGAGTTTATAGCGCATGTCTTCATTTGGTAGGAAGGCAGAGCTTGAGGCTGTATCTTCTTCATCTCCGTCCAAGTCTGCAAGCTAGGATAGTGTTTTTGTGGCTTGTTCTTAGACTTTTTTGAGATAGGCTTTGTAAGCAGAGTTTGAAGGGAAAAAATTTTTTGAATGAGTTTGGGGCTGAGCAAGAGGGTCTGGTAAGGGTTGAGACCAAATATGAACTTCAGTCTTTATGGGCTTTTTGGATTTAGGCTTCTTGGAATCAATCCATTCTTTGATGGACTCAAAGGTTTGAGATTGAGATATTTTGAAGGCTGCCCACCATTTGATTTTGAAATCCCTGGCCAAATGCTAGGGAAATGGTGAAGGCAGGAAATTATGAGTAGAAAGTTCCCAACAAAGAATCAAAGGGATTCTAAATTGAGAACAGAAAGAGAGTGAATAACTATTTCTATAAGGGAAAAAGTTGTCATTGTTAACTTTGAAGTAGTAAAAAGATTTGCGAATTTCAGGTTAAAAAATATTTTGAGTAGCTTCAAAAAAGAGCCACCATTCTTGAAACCAGTTTGGAATTATTTTTTTGAGATTTTTCTCCCCAATTGAAAAACCATGAGCGGGAAGAAGGTCTAACAAAAAATTTGTTAAACCAAGCATTTTTGTAGTCAACATAATCAAAGGTTTTAGGAACAAAATTTTGTGAAAAACGTTTATGTGTAAAAGGACTTTGTTCCCAATCATTTTCAAAAATGATTTTTCAAAATTTTCTCATTTAATTAAGCGATTTGATTACCCTCGGGGGTTCTTGACATAGAGCAAATGAGCTGTGCTCCTACTAGTATAAACAGCATGTAGAATTTGCGGGTTTTGAAGAGTATCATTTGAGATAAATTGTCCTTTTGAAAAATCTTTTAAAGCTGAGAGCACGAAGCATATCAATGATGACTCCCAAAACTGAAGTAAATTTGTTTGGGTTCTTTTGAAATATAAGTAAGGTTTGTAGAGGTTGTAACAGTAGGTTTATGATTTTAAACCTCAGTGGTTTGGAGGTGAGCTTTGACATGACATATGACTCTTTGGTTGTTGGTTTTATAAGTGCTGTTTGCTCATTTTCCTATAAAAATTCTCGTGAGAGGAAATCGAGGCAAAAACATTAATAAATTCAATTTCAAAAAATCAAAAAGCAGAGATAAATGAGCTTGCCATATGGAAAAATATGTTTTGAAACTAAATTTTGAACATCTTTACTTTTCACGGAGATTTCTTTGGATCTTTGCAATCAACACGTAAAATTTTTTGTTAAAAACATCACTTTGATATTTGAATACAAGGAACAATTGTTAGATTTTTGTTTTGACTATTGGTGATTTTCTTAGGGGGCGACTCGAAATGCGAATTAAGCACGGCTATGGAGATTTTGTTTTCAAAATCTTGTTTGAATTCCGCCCCATATCACATATTTGTAGCATCTGTTTCTATAATAGGAAAGACTTCTAGGTGAAGGATTCCTAAACGAGTTCCTTAACACAATCCTTTAACTTTGTTGGACTACTTAGGTATACTCATTTGACCAAAGGGAATGAGATTTTCTTTAATCTTTAAAATAAAGGCTTGATAGAGACTCTAAGATTTGGATAAAAATCTGCACATAATTAGCTTCCTAAAAATATTTGAAGCTAATTCTTATCTTTAATTTCATTAGGAAATTTACTAGCAAACTCAATTGCTCTTTGAATGAGTTTAATTTTACCTTGATAAATATCAAACCCTAAGAATCTTATATTTGTTTGGAAAAACTTAATTTTGATCACGAGAAATAACTAATCAGATTGTCTCGACCAATTTTGAAAAGTTTTAAGTGGTGAAAATGCTCTTCTAGTGAATTTTGCAAATATAAGAATATCATCAATATATACTATAGAAAACTACAGTATAATTATGAAAAATATCGTCGTTATATTTTGAAATTAGAATGAACATTTTGAGGCTAAGGCATTTACATGTTATTCGTAATGTGAAATAGAGTAGCAATGATGTTTTGTACTGTCTTCTTGTTAGAATCTAGACTTGCCAAAATCTAGATTTCATATCAAATTTTGAAAAAATTGTTGCGTTATATAACCTTTGGATTAAGTCTTTTTGTTAGGTATTGGATACTGTCGTTGTAAGACCCTTGTTAGAGGTTTGTAATTGATAACAATCTTGAAGTGCCTCTCTCCATTTAAAGCCTTATGGACATGAGAGCTTCCACGGCTCAAAGAGAATGATTTGGTATAATCATTATTTTGCCAAAGATCATTGATTTATTTTTGGTATTCTAAGAGTTACGGACTCATTTTGGATTGGTCTTGCCTTAGTTGTAATTTGTTTTTCATTGAAATCTTTTTCATATGGTAAAGAAACCATATGTTGTTTTCTATTCCAGAAAGCATTTGGAATAGAAGAACATAAATTATTTTCAATTTGTTTTTTAACTTGTCTAATCCTATCTTGTAATTGTTTGCATTTCAAGTTTTCTTCTGTCTTTTAATACTAGATTTCTTTTCTAAGAAATTTAACCTGTTGTTGTTTTTGTTGTAGTAAACTAATATGATCTTTAAAGTTGGTTTATCTCTTTTTATTTTCTATGCTTTTGACAAGAATTCAAATAGAATTTGTTGATTTTTAATAAGTTGTTTGTAATAAATTTACTATCTATATAGAAAGGATACGAATTAGGCGAGAAAAGGGTACCTAAGAAGCTGTTGATGATAATATTTCTTACCTTAAGAATGAGGATTTTAATACAAAATACCATTTTTTGCAAATGTGTCGTAATTATTTTGTATTGTGCGTGATAGAACACATTACTAGCCGTTGGAGTCTTTGTGAAGTTTTGACGAGTATATAGTAAAATTAATCCTTCACATACTATAATTCATCGACTTTTGAATTAATCAAAGACAATAAAGGTTGACCGAAGATCAGGGTTGGAGGATTTTTAAAGTGATCTTGCTGTATCACAGTCTTTGTTTTTGTGATAGTCATGCTATTGACAAAAGTATCTAAATCTTGAGGAAGTTTGTCTTTGTTAAAGGAAACCTTTTGGTTTTCTATATTTTAATTTTAAACTCTAAATGTTGAGTAAAGGTTTTTAATTCTTCAATTTGTAATTTATTTGTTTTATTTATGTTTGTAAATGATGGGATTTGAAATAATAGGCGTCTGAGGCCCAAGGCAACGAGACCAAGCGTCGGGATTAGCGGGCCCCGTGCGCGATAGACCCTTAATGGGTATCCCTAAATGCGGAGTTCGAAACAAGGTCCCGGCTAGCCTTTAAAGACTAGTAGCCTAAGGAATCCGTATTAGAGGAAAACACTCAATCTCCACTAATGAGGAAAGTAGGATATTTCCTAATTATTACCCATCAATTATCCATTATTAATCGGTTTACGATAAGGAAGAAATCTCGCGATGGGAGGAATATCTATCGTCATAGCCAGAGGGAAATATATTGATACGTGTTTCATCGAACTAGAAAAGTTATCATGATCACCCATTATAATCATGGCCACCGTTTGGTGAAGATGCAGCGAACCCATATGCACAAACTTCATTCCCTAGCGGTTGGTATTCTCTTCCCAGGAAATAGCCTGACTTAGGCAAAGGAAGGCAGGCGAGGCACGCCCAGATCCTTTTGTTTCTTGTTTTTACAGAGAGGCCCAGTCCAGAGACATTCGGCACGCTCCAACCTAGTTAGGTTGAAAAAAAAGCATCATCGGTTGGCGTGTCTGGGGCGTGGATTCGCTTTGTCGTGACCTCGGTGGCGATGGTATCGACTAAGAACCTGGCGAGCCCACGTCGATCGTCGAGATCAGGGCCGATGGGCGGCGTGGTGACCGACCTCACGGGCACGTTAGAAGCTGTACCAGGGTCGACACGAGGACGAGGTGGAGGCGCTCAGCATCATCCTGCGAAACACTTGCACGAGAATTGGAGCAACTCACCGGAGGCAAATTCTAGCACCCGGGGGAGGCTAAATGAAGCTCGAAAGGCGAAATCATGTTACCTGAAGCGACACCTCAGCCCTCGTCGAGAAATTGGATGAGAGAAGGGAGAAACTAACCACGGGGAGCATGATCCTTGACCGGGTGGTGCAATGAGGAGGCGAGACGGGGAAGGTTCAGGGAGCGTTAGTGCCACAATTAGAGTGATCAGAAATCAAGCAAATTTATATCTAAAAGTCCTATGTCGTAGCAAAGTTCTTCAGCGGTATAGTGGCTCCTAGGGTCAGTTTCTGAGGATGAGTTTTTCTTTACCTGGAAATGATTTACTATTAAGCTCAAAAATGGTGAATTTCAAGTTGGATTATGGGATTTTGTAAAAGCAGTGGGTTTGATGATTTAGTGAAGCTGAAATAAATTAACTAAAAAAGGTGTAAATAGAACTCCGCCAGATTGTTAGGCTCTTTGGATGAGTTCTACAAGTCAGCGAGAGGTCCTAGGTTATTTCCTCGGCGTTGGGGAGGATGACTACATGTCAAATATAGAATAGGATCTTCATTTAGCTATAAAACCTAACTTCGACCAATTATTCTTTTGAAAATGGCATTCACTAGCCATTTATGAACGATCGAGTTCAAGCAGGTGCTCAGCGACTCACGTTACAATGGAGTAATAAATGATAACTGGCCAGAACATCGCGGTCCCAGTGGCCAGCATCAGTGAGATCTAAAGATTACGAAGTACTGACCGTTCAACGCGGTCGAAGGGATCTACACGGTAAAAGGAGAACCGCGATGGCGGTATTACTGGCGTGAAAAAGCAGGGGACCTCAATGGCATGGATCTTGCACCGGCATTCTGCTTCCCAGGAGGAGCGGTTTTGGCGCTCATCCTGAGTTGTCATCCTCGAGGTGTTTGACTGCGAGAAAGTGCGAAAATGAGGAAAATGGAGCATCGGATGAAAAGCATTCAGCTCCCAGTATTGGCGAATTGATTACGAGTGATACAGGGCTTGATTTGAGGCTTATATATAAAAACCAGGCCAAACATTAAAAAGCCACAGCAAAAGCTAATATAAGAGGATAAAATGGGAAGAAAGCAGAAAAATTGTAACAAAAAAATCTAGTGTTAACAAGTAGGTGAGCAATTGGAACAGCTGGATGAATAGTGTCATGAGCATGAATAGTGCGCGTAGGAATTTCCTGCAGCTCCAAATTTTCTGCATTTTATGCTCTTCTTTCCTTCTCATCTCTGATCTGCAATGTTAAGTCTGACTCGAATTCTTCGTGTTTGAATTGACTCGATAATTTTGGCATGATTATCTTGCAAAAACTACAAAATTAGCCACAAAATGTGATCAGTAGAATAGCAGGGATCTTAATGTGCAAATCGGGTTAATTACGTTGATTAGTACATAAAAAGTGCTCAAAACCTTAAATAAACAGGGTTCAAAATATCACTTTTGAAAGGCACTAATCACCCAAACCTACACATTGCTAGTCCTCAACGTAGAAAGAAAAAGAAAAGAAAAGAAGAAATTATGCAAAACAATAACAAAATTATGTTCACCAAAATGCTATTTCAAAAGGTTGACCAGATAGTATTGCTAACCCTCGATGAGAATCACTGATCCCTTGCCCAATAACTATCTCGAGATAATGAATGCCATAAAAATTAAATTATCAAAAGGCCTTCCATCTCGGTGGATCAACGAGAAACTTCCACGAAAATCTAAGTGTTTGTTTGATCGGAGTTCTCAATAATAAGCCACTTAAGCCTCTCCCCTGACCCTAGCTATGTCACAACCTAGCATGCTAACCAACCTAAATAGATCATGACCCACTCCTTGTTCATTCCTTTTTTGTGTTGTAGGGGTGCGTCTTTGAAGAATGACCTACTAAAGTCCATGTAACGGGGATATATCGATGACTCTCAACCAATTAAGGCTTAGGGCACCAAGTCATAAGGATCTTTCGACCACTAACTCTTCAGGTTTCACCTCGAACTCCAAATGATTTCTAGACTCCAGCACCTACACCTCGACCCTCGTCGAGAAGCGGATAGAGAAGGAGAAACTAGCCACTAGAGCATATTAACACTAACACTAGTAGTTTTTCGGACATTTAGGCCCTCTTATAGTAAATATGAATTTTAGAAATAAAACTGAGATGCCGAATTTGTACAAGACTTAAGGACAATATTGTCATTTGTAAGGGCTTAAAAGTCACTATTGAAAAGACTATGGGCAGAAGAAATAATAGGAATTGTTGTGTAATTCTAGAAGATTAGAGCCAAAAATACAATAAAGGAAAATGGAAATACAAATGGCCAGAGTAGGAGGCTAAAAGCAAATAAAAAGAATTAACCCAAAAATGGGTTTTGGAGAGACGAAACAAGGCCTTAGCAAACATGGAATTTAAAAGACCAAGAGTGTGGTGCTCATTTTGGGAAAGGAAGAAAAACATGAAGAGGAAGAAAGAAGAAAGAGAAGAGGAAGAGGGAGTCAAACGAGAAGCCAGGTATGGATTACATGATTTTGGTATGGGAAACTAACCTTGAACATGGAATTGTATATGGATTCTATGACTTTTGTGGAATTCTAAGGTTTGTATGGTTAATGACTTGTCTCCAAATGAGGTTTTGTTGAATTCATTCCTAACCTTAGTTTCTTGATTTAGGTTTGGTAAAGGCCCCTATATGGAACAGATAAGTATGGAATCTCCCTTTTGGGTTGGATTCATGGTTAATTTGAAAGCAATTGAGTTAGGGTAGCAGGCCTAATATCTTCATCTGGTTGTGTGTATGGGTTATGACCAATATTAGAATGTTTTAGGAGAACTATGAGTTTAATTACATGTAATGAAGAGGAATTGAATAGAAAAGAAGTGCAAGATGCATAAGGAATGGTTTGATGTGTGTTTTAGAGTATCAAGTTGAATTGAATGGAAAACTATGGAAAAAATGGGAGAAAGAAAAAAAAAACACATCCCATTTTGAGTTCCATGTGCATTTGATAATGTGCAGTACACCCTTCAAACAATGTGTCTGGAAATTTTACGTTAGGGGTGTCTTAGGTACACCACAATTACGATTTTCTGTTTTTGACCGAGTTTTTTCGTATTTTAGCCATAACTTTATCATTTCTTATCCGATTTGAGTGATTTAAGTGGATAATTAAACTAGACTTCAAGGAAAACCAAACATCCCCAAATAGGTATCGTCAAATTCTGACTCTAAGTGGCCTAGAAATCCACTCCAAGTGAGGCTATGTGCAAACTGATTCTGAAACATCGAGTTTTGAATCATAGAGTAGTCGGATTGTTGAGCGTATGCGAAAGGTTAGGTGCTCGATTTGGGTGATTCGGTTGGAGAGAACCATAGCACCTTAGCTTTAAAAGTCTGAAGAACCAGTGTCAAATATGGAGAAAATACACTGGAAATGAATATTGAAACTGTCCTCGGTAAAATCGGTAAGCGAAACTAGTTGGCATGAAAATGCCATAACTTTTTGGATGATCGATTGGAATGATTCATTCGAGGTGATAATTATAGAGACGAATAACGAATGATGTGTGGATAGGCATCATCTGGTACAAGTATCAGAAATGCCATATGGGAATAGGCATAAACATGAAATGGCCCGAAATGAACACATGAACATGAATATGGAAGGTAGTATGTCATGATCACGGGAATGTGATTAGAAAGGTTATGAGTTCTGAAAGACATGATCATATGACTACCTAGGACCGAAAAATAGATGAGTGGACGTCTGTGGTGCCGGCGCACTGTTGGTGCTTTCGGCACTCTGCTGCGTGGTTAGCCACGTTTTGGTGGTGCTCAGGCACTCCTGGCGATGTACGGCACTCTTTACTTTTGTTGCGTGACGAGCATGCGATCGGTGTTCAGAGCACTCCTGGCCCGGTCTTCCCCGACACTCTGTGTGGGTAGGCACGTCTTGTATGGTCTTCTGACACCCCGATCTTAATATTAATACCTTGGGTACTTATTGTGCTGCGTCATACTCATTTCTTATGATTGGTCTAGGTAGTTAGACAGACATATGATAAAACTTGAATAATATGAATAAAGTCGAGATGCGAATGTTTCTTTGTATGTCACGATTAAGTTAAATGGTACCTCTACAGTACTCTGTGTCAGCAATACATGGGTACCTCACGGTACTCACGTATCGACTAAGTTACGTGGTACCTCTGGTACTCCACGTATCGATTAGGATTACGTGGTACCTCACGGTGCTCCTGTATCGACGAGTTACGTAGTACCTGCGGGTGCTCACCGCATCTGAATAAGTTGCAGCCCAGTCTCGACGGGTACTCGTCTCACGAGTTGAGTTAACAGTACCTCTGGTGCTCATGCTGAATAAGTTACGTCTCACGATTAGCTCTTGTCTCGATTTGGATTACGTAGTACCTGGTACTCACATGTCTGCGAATAAGTTAGATCTCACGATTAAGTCTGTCTGCCTTAAGTTACGGCAGTACCTCAGTACTCACATGGCTGATTAGGATTACATCAGTACCTACGGGTACTCGTATTTCATCAAGTTCGCATACCTAGGGGGTACTCTTGTATGCGATTAAGCTCGATGTACCCTACGAGGTACTCTGTATTAGTTAAGAAGTTACATCTGTATCTAGTGGATTACGTGGTACCTCTGGTACTCCTGTATTATCGATAAGTTACGTAGTACCGCGGGTACTCGCATCGATAAAATAAGTATAAGTTTTGTACCCACGGGTACTCTTGTATCGATAACATAAGTATAAGTTACGTAGTACCACGGGCACTCTCGTAGCAGTAAAATAAGTATATGGTATGATGCATTTTTGTTATGGACTAATCTCCATACGATAATATCTGCATACATCAAATCGACCTTGTATATGATTAGTTAGACTTATTGTACCTCACGGGTACCACTAACAAGGATAAGATCAGTAAGATAAGTATATGCTCGTGGAACCCGATTATAAGTTAGTAAGACAAGTATAAGGATTACGTAATACATGTATGAGATCGATCACATGTATAAAGTTCGTAATAAGTATAAGTTAAAGTAGAGACAAGATTTGCCAGTAGAACAAGTATAGATACGAAGTACCAGTATAAGTTTTGTAGTACTTACGGGTACTTCCGATATACAGGGTAAGTTAGCAATACCGGTATATGTTAAGTAATATCTCAGTAGTACCTACGGTTATAGAACAAGTATAAACTCAGGTAGAATAAGTATAAGTCCTGAATAAACATGGTTTGTAACTCTACGGGAGTCTGAATAAACATAAGTCTTGGTAAGTATAAGTTACGAATAAGGATAAGTTACGCTAACTCTAACGGGAGTCTGAATAAACATAAAGTCTTTGTTAAAAGCATAAGTTACGCATAGAATAAGATCTGTAACTCTACGGAGAGATCAGAATAGCGTAAGCTTTGTTATAGAAAAATGCACAAGTATAAAGTTCATAATATAAATGCATGAAATTTATATTATCTGTTTTTGTTTATGCGTTAAATGTGTATATGCATAAGAAATGTTTCCCACTAAGCGTAAAGCTTATACGGGTTTAATCGGGTGTGAGTACGAGAAAAGGCGTGAACATGTATACGGTTGGGCCCGACACACTTGTAAGGGTTCAACACATGTGGGTTTCGTGCTGCGAGTTGTAAATGTAAAAGTATAGTTTTATACATTTGTAAATGGGACTTCGATAAATGTGTATGGGTGGATGGACACCACTCGGTGGTAGTGCTTTTGATATGTAAATGATATTTTGTTTATGATATATGATGTGGGTCATACCCACAGGTACCAGTTCGGATTTAAAAAAAAAAAAAAAATAAGGTAAAGTCTCGGTCGAGGGTTTCGCACCGAACTGGTTTGGATTATGTCCAGACCGGACCGAGGAATGGGGTGGCTTGACATGATCGCCTGACCAGAGTAGGCGCGATGAGGAGAGCGGGGCGGGAGCAATGAGGCGATGGGCCCATCATTTATCGACGAGGAGACGAGAGATGATGCGTGGGAGCGAGGATGGGGACATCCCAGCAAGAAATTAGCCACATGAAGGAACTGATGAGATCAAGCTCCGGTCTCCATGGGTATGAGTAAATAGCGGGATCTGGCTGAATTCGAATGGTGGTGTTGCACTTCCCTCTTCTGGCAAAGTTTAGAATGCCACAAATCGAGATATTTGACGGAACAAAGACCCAATAGACCACCGATACATACAAAAATGTATGGAACTACACAGGATATCGGGACCCGTGCGATCTGAGCCTTCGCTATCACACTAAAGGGCCCGACGTGACTGGTTCAACAGGGCTCCCATAGTCTTCCATCTCATTGTTCATAGAGCTTTCCATCGCATTCGTCTCCCAGCATGAGACGAGGATGTCTGGGAAGCCCAGAGCTATCACCTTCGACCATAAAGCAAGCTCTTAGGAAGCTTTGAGGTCATATGTTGAAGGAGTTTTAGCGTAGTCGTGAGTAGATATTCTCGACGAGAAGTTCGCCATTGCGCTTTCATTGCGGGGTGGTCTGGTCGAAAAACCTAATGTTCTGCATCTCGAAGAACCTTCGGTAAAGCATGGGTGAGGTCTCGCCAAAATGAAAGTGTATCAATAAATTGAAGAAACCCTCTGTTCAAGTAAAGCTCTTCTACTAAAAGGAAAAGAAGCCGGGGCGGCAAAGCGAAGCCCGAGACGGCGGATAGGGACAGTCCCGAGGAGGGCTTGAGAGAAAAGAAAGCAGTGGTCCCAGATAAGATGAGAAGGCTTGTCGGGGATCACATGGGACCACCTCAGCCTGAGTTGAAGAGGCGATATTCACCTCAACAATACACCCCTCTGACAACCTTAGTGTCGCAGGTCTTACGCGAAGTGCAACATGAAAGGTTTATGAGGTGGCCATCCCAGATGAAGTCAGACCCCACTAAAAAAGACAATACCAAATACTGTGAGTTCCACAAGGGTCATGGACATCGAACGGATGACTGCATCCAGCTAAGAAAGAAGGTGAATGCACGAGTTAAATATTGGGCATCTCAGCCAGATTCACATTGGCCTCGAAGGGCGGGGAATGAGTCCGGCCACCACCGCCTCTCGTCAGCCCAGCCCAGGTTGAGCATCGGCGCCTTTAGGGAGAAATCCATGTAATCTCGGGGTTGCGGGAGCGGAGAGTCTAGCTCAGCCAGGAAGGCCCACTTGCTCGGCATTAGATTGGGGGAAACCTTAGGAAATGCAAGCGATTATCGAACTACCACCGGTTGGATACTACCATAACCTTATCGAGACTTGACATGGAAAGTGCGCGGCATCCCCATGACGACCACTTGTGATAAAAGCCATAGTAGCTAATAAAGCGTCCACGGGGTCCTTGTCGACAGCTCTGCTTGAGCATCATCTTCACATCCGCTTTCGAGAAAATGGGCATTGGAAGGGAAAAGCTAGAGCGATCAACGCACACTTTGCGTGGGTTCTCGGGAGAAAAGTCACGCCACAGGGTTAGATACGACTAGTGCTTCCTTTGGGAGACCCTCCGTGCTAGGCTACAACAAAGGTGAGATTTCTCATAGTAAATGCCCCATCGGCCTACAACATGTTACTAAGTAGGCCCTCTCTTAATGCCGTAAGAATTAGATTCCTCATCTTATCACATGGTTATCAAATTTCCCGACTACAGATGGATGGAATGGTCAGAAACAGTATAGTCGGGAATGTTATTCAGCATCAATGAAGCAAAACGGAAATTAGAAGCCAACATCTACATGGACGAGCTCGACATGTGAGACAAGGTAACCACCCGACTTGCGCCTTCAGAAGAATTAGAGCCTGTATAGCTTGGCGACCGGCGAACACTGGCTACATAGGGTCTGCGGCAGGCTGAGAAGGCATCGAGCTTCCCTCTCATCCGTTTTCTATAGCGGAACATGGGGTATTCACTTTTGGAAAGCAGGAAGACATGGGCGGGGGTCGAGCCGACCAGTGAATACCCACAAGGCTGAGCGTTAATCCCTCCTTTGACAGTTAAGCGAGGGAAGGGTTTGCCCAGAAAGATAGAAAGTGATTAATGAAGAGGTCGGTAAGCTCCTCCAAGCAAAGGCAATAAGAGAAGTAGAGTACCCTGAATGGTTGGCTAACGTTGTTCTCTTCAAAAAAGCAAGCAGTGGCGACTCTGTCCCATTCCACGAACATCAAATGAGGCTGCTTGAGGATAGCTTCCCTCTACCTCGGATTGGTCTCATAGTAGATTCCACGACCGGTCATGAACTCTTCAACTTCATGAACTCCTTCTTTGGCTACGACCAGATCAGTATGGACCCCAGCGACCAAGAGAATACCTCATTTGTCAGCGGTGAGGAACTGCGTTATCAGTAAATGCCCTTGGATTTGAAGAATGCGGGAGCCACCTACGAGGTTGGTGAACAAGATGTTCGAGAAACAAATCAGACATCTATGGAGGTATATAGACGACATCTTTGGTAAAATCGGTAAAAGCAGAACCATATAACCCATTTAACTGGCGTTCAGTCTGGAAAAGTTACTATGAAGTTAAGCCAGACATTGCAGCTTTTCAGGAGTCTCCAGGAAGTTCTTAGGTTTATAGTCAGCAGTAGGAATAGAGGCCAACCGGATAAATAAGGTCGTGCTTGATGTCTTTCCTCCTTGAGCATTAAGACATTTGCGCATAACGGGAGAATAGAGTGTGTGGCCAAAGCCGTATCTAAGGCCCCGGCCCCGACAGATGTCGGCCTTTGCTTTGGGGTTAGGAAAAGGCCTTCCCGAGTGGGATACCTTTGCCGGGGAGGCATTCACAACACTCAAAGCCTACTTGAGCTCTCCCCCCATTCTAGTAAGCCCTTCCGAGGAAGAACTCCTCACTCTACCCTAGCGGGTTTCGGACTTTGCGACTAGTGTGTCGCCTGATGAAAGAGCGGGACGAGTGCGACAACCGGGTTACTGTGCGGCCGAGCTGCGAGGAAGCGAAAAGAGATTTTAAAGATGGAAAAGCTGATCCTGACGTTGGTAACTACATCCAGAAAACTCCGACCTTACTTCCAAGTTCATACCGTTGAAGTCCCAATCGAATATCCAATGAAGCAAATACTGCATAAACCAGAAACCTCTGGAAGGCTAATAAAGTGGGCTATAGAGCTGAGTGAATTCGACATTAGGTACAAACCGAGAATAGTTGTAAAAGGGTAGATCTTAGCAGATTTCATTATGGAATTCCTCGACCTGATCTCACGAGGAGCTACCCAGTGACCTCGACCTCCCGATATGAAGATTATCGGGTCGACGGGCTCGCATGAGGAAGGGTGCGGGGCGATCTTAACCTCCCCAGCGGATAGATCTGAATGCGCACTTTCGGATTGGAGCTTCGAGCCTCTAATAAACGAGGCGAATGTGAGGTATCATGACTGGACTTAACCTCGCCCACTTCATTGGGCGGATCGAATTTGGGTGAGCAAGCGACTCCTAGCGGTGGTAAAGCGGATAGAAGAAATCACGAGACGGAGGTAGAAGATTGATCCCATATCTCAAAGGTGCGAGAGTTGCTTAAGAAGTTCCTACGAGTTCAGGTCAAACATGTACTAAGAGCAGGGAATTCCCGAGTTGATGCCTTAGCAAAACTGGTGACAGCCTCACAAGAAGACCTAGGCAGACTGATACATGTCGAGCACCTTCTAGAACCCTCAGTAAGCATCGACAACGAAGAAGTCTCCCCTGTGATGTCCGAACCAAGCTGGATGGACCCCATATGGGATTACTTGGTGGATGGTACATTGCCAAGAGACCAGGGCGTCAGGCGGAGCTTGGTCGGCAAGATTCACACCGTTCATTAGGGGACCTTTTATAAAATGGGGCTTCTCTGCGCCCATTCTTAGGAACGTAGGGAAGGAAGCGCCAACTACATGGGTGGTACACAAGGGCATATGTGGCAACCACGTCGAGCTTGGACCTTAGGGGAAAACGTGAGACGAAGTCTTATTAGCCCACAATGCTCAAAGACGCGACAGAACTGGTTAGAAAATGCAAAGCTTGTCAGGAGCATGCCAGGATTTCTCATCTCCCATTTGAGCCGCTAACGTTAGTCATAAGCTCCTGGCCTTTTCAACAATAGGGGCTAGACATATTGGGACCCCTACCCATTGGAAGGGGCTAATGCAAATTTATCATTGTGGTCGTGGACTATTTTGCAAATGGGCGGCCAGAACCCTTAGCAGCAATCACGAGCGAAGTGCAGCGACCGTTATGGCGTTCTATAATATGCAGGTTCGGGATCTCGAGGTCCCTTGTGTATGATAATGTGAAACAATTTGACAATCCTAAGTTCAGGGATTTCTGCGCTGAGCTCGGAATCAAGAACTACTACTCGTCCCTAGCTCATCTGATCGATAGAAGCTGACGAGGTCACTATAAGGACTACAAAGTGATAACCAAAGCTGGAAGACCTAAAAGGAAAATGGGTAGAGTACCTCCCCAGGGTATTATGGGCATATAGAACTATGCGCCAGTCAGCAACTCTAAACCCCCGTTTGCTCTGGCCTTTGGCATTGAAGCGTGAATCCGGTCGAGTGACCCAAATCTCCGAGGATTGAACTAGCAAGCATCGAACATAGCGAGGAGGTTCTTCGCCTAAACTTGGATCTCCTAGAAGAAAAACGGCCCGGAATCTAAAGCTTATGGAGGGGACTATCATAGGAAAACCAGCGAGATATTATGACGAGTTCGAGCCTAGAATTCTGACGGATGGCACGGTTAAAAAAATTACGCGACAAGGAAGGACCCACGCACATGGGAAGCTGGGACCTAATTGGGAAGGGCCTTATCGTATCTCATAATACGACTTGACAACTATGAACTCGAAGCTGGAAGAAGGAAAACCACACTTGGCGCTCATGGAACGCGAACACCTCAAGCGTTTCTACCGATAAGACCTCGGAGCGTAACGTAATAAGATCCTGAGTCTTGATTTGAATAACACTTTATATCCATTTTAAAATTTGTTTAATGTTATGAGGGCCAAACAATAAATTATAATGAAATAAAGTCGGGGCTCGGCGAAGGGATGCAGGTGGAAGAAGTGCGTGATTCATGGTGTTCTTTATTTCAAAGGAACTACGGTTAAATACAAGTCATTATGGAAGTTCACAGCCACCTCAGAGGATTACCAAATCTTTCTTTGCATCTCAAAAATTACAGTTAGCGAAAACCGTTCTTCACACCTGCCAACACCTTGTCAAGGCAAAAACCACAAGAAAGAGAAAAAGAAGAGAGGAAGAGAGTGAGAAAGAGAGAAGGGGAGAGGAGAAAGAAGGGAGAAAGATAAGGAGAAAGAGAAAGAAAGAAGAAAGAGGAAAGAAAAAACGAAGAAAGTGGTACTTAAAAGTTTTCTTTAGGCTTCTGCCCAGCCGGATCTACGTTCCTAGCACAATTCCATCATTGGGCATAGCTAGGGAACAACACAACTCCCTCAAGGGAGGAACTAGGGAAAAACACAACTCCTACAAGTGGTAGACCATCGACACCAAACGTTGGCCCACGATCACCAGATATACCTCATGTAGTGATGACTAAACCCTGACGCTTCATCATGCGTGGACTCCGACTCTGCCAAAGAAAGGACGAAGGTTGGAAGCATAGCACCACTACAGAAGGGTCACTATTTATAAGGAAGCCAGGACGCTTGGGAAGTTGCACAATCCGTCCCAATTCTCCATAAATCCGCATTAAAGTCACACGCACTTTTCCAAGGGAAGGAAGACGAAAGGGTCTTAGCGCTGCAAGACTGTGCTTCGGTTCGCGGTGAGGAGGGTCTTGCGCCAGGGCCTGTGCTTTCGGTTCGCGAGCTGCGGCTTAGAAGGGTCTTAGCGCCCGGGAGCGATAGTCGGTTCGGGCTTAATAACTCGGGAGGTCTTGAGCCCCGAAGCCGTGCTTTCGGTTCGCGAACTAACGGCTTCGAGAGGGTCTTAGCGCTGAGCCCGATGCTTTCAGTTTGTAAGCTTAGCAACTCGGGAGGGTCTTGGCGCCCGGGGCGTGCTTCCGGTTGCAAGCGCGGCTTAGGAGGGTCTTAGCGCCCGGGGCCCGGTGGCAGTTGTGGCTTAACGGCTCAGGAGAGATCTTGCGCTCGAGAAACCCGATAACTCGATTCGTGAAGCAACCTTCCCGGGAGGGTCTTAGCCCAAGAGCCAGTACCTCGGTTCAGCGGGCTTAGAGATGCTTAGCACCGAGCCCGGTAGCTCGGTTCGAATAGCGGCTCGAGGAGGTCTTAATGCGGGGAGTCGATGCTTCGGTTCGTGGAAGCGCATTTCGGGAGGTCTTAGTGCCCGGGAGCCCGGTAGCTCGGTTCTGCGGAAGCAATAGCTCGAAGGGTCTTAAGCGCCCGGGAGCCTAGTAGCTCGGTTCGCGGGCTTAATAGGAGAATGCTTGGCGCTGGGAGCCCCGATAGCTCCACGAGCTTAACATCTCGGGAGGTCTTAGCGCCCGGGTTCTGTGGCAGTTTGCGAGCTGCGGTGAGGAGTCTTAGTGCCCGGGGCCCGGTGGCTCGGTTCTGAGGCAACGGCTGAGAGGGTCTTAGCGCCCGGGAGCCTGGTAGCTCGGTTTTCAAAGCAACGACCGGGAAGGCGAAGAGCCATGGGCCATGTAACTCGGGACCCGGTGGCTCAGGTTGCGGGCATAGCTGCTCGAGGAAGGCCTTAAGCGCCTGAGTGCCGGTGGATTCGGATCGCGGAAGCATAATTGCTCGAGGAAGACCTCGTGGCACAGAGACAGCGGCTGAATCAGCGAAACAGGAAGCGAGAAGAAGTGTCGATGAATCTTGGTATATCAACAAAGAGTCAAGATCAGAAGCAATACAAAAACCCTAGGCTCCGCGCAAGGATACGACAAGGTTAAAAAAAAAAAAAAAAGAGCTTAGACGCCTGACGTTGGGCCCCGACTTGAGGGAGTAGAGGAGTAAAAAGGCGGAGCCCTAGCAGGCGAGGAAGAAGAGCTAGCCCCCGGAGGAATCCGAGGATCGCCAGGCACGGGAGCACGATCAAGGGCCCTTGAAAACACCTCGGCGCCCGCATCAACCTCAGCCTCAGAAGCGGATCCTTGACCTCCCATCATCAAAGTGGATGTTGAACTCTGGAGTGCAGGAAGAAGGCAGGAAGCTCGACGTTAAAGCGAAATGCCGAATAACACACACACCTGCTAGCGCGGGTGTGCCGACCACTCCACAGAAATCCCGAGCCGTTACCTCTAACAACTAGAAATTCATGTGAAGCGAAGCCGTGTTGCTTACTAAAACTCTTATAAAAATTTTTCCTTTTTCTAACTTAGGATTTTGTAAAATCTCGGCAGCATATCAGCTGCATATAGGACATGTCCCAATTCTTGTATACACAATTTACAGTTTTCCTAATATGGCAACCAACAATATTCTTACAAATGAGCCTCAGGCTCACACATTTCCACAAAATACACTATGTACATACATATGTTCCATTATACAAATTCAAATATTTCCTTACATAATATTATTAACAACAACACTTGAACAAATGTCGAGCATCTAATACGCTCCGGCGTCAGTGCTGTGCACGGAAATAGTTTTAAAACACAAAATAATGAGCTAAGCGAGCTCAGTGAGTGTATGCTTTATAAAATGTTTTGCTTTTTCGGAAAACATCTCAAAACTGTAAAACTCTCTTTTACAAGATATTTTCCAAAAGCCTTGCTTGCTTATTTTAAAGTTTCTAAAACTTTTCTCAAATCTCTTGCTTGCTTGCTTTATCTTGCTTTTCTTTAAAAGTTTATAAAACTTTTCATAAATCCCTTGCTTGCTTGCTTTTAAAAGTTTCTAAAAACTTTTCATAAATCTCTTGCTTTCTTTCTTTGCTTTTCTTTAAAAGTTTATAAAACTTTTCATAAATCCCTTGCTTGCTTTTAAAAGTTTCTAAAAACTTTTCATAAATCTCTTGCTTTAAAAAGTTTCCAAAACTTTTTATAAACACGGGAGTTTGGGCTCAACCACATGCTTTAAAATAAAGCGAGTCACAGGCTCAATAGTTTGCTTTAAATCTCCCGCGGGAACTGGAGCTCAATAGCTGTTTTGAATAAGCGGGAACATAAATGTAGTTTGCTTAAAACAAACAAAGACTGGGCTCAGCCCAGTGCACCAGTGGTTGATTTTTTCAAACTATATAAACATGTATAAATCATCAGCGGCAGGCCTTCACCGCGGTATACCACTAGTGAACACGGGAGCACAGGCATCGGCCGTCTTTGGTGAATTTCAGACTGGAGTCCGCTCACCTGGAGTGAAAGGGCCTGGGCACACTTCACTTAGCCTTTTCAGATAAATATGAGGGTGACACGGGTCTCCATCACCATAATTTGGATTAACGTGTTAACCCTATATACTCACATGCGTGCCACGGTCTCTCCTTTAAATATGATGCATGAACTAAAGTTTGCTGACCAGGGCAAAATCTAAAATGCATGAATGATATCCTAACACCCTTGTGCCGTCTGAAATACCTTTGGCCAGGTATGCTTGCTTAAAACTAGGGATTTTAGTTAGGCTGTTTCGCGAATATACTTTTGCTTGTTTGCTTGCTTGGAAATGGTTTCTGATTTAAAACCATTACTTGTTTGCTTGCTCTTTGAAATATGGTTTTCCAATTTAAAACCATTGTTTGCTTGCTTGCTCTTTGAAATATGGTTTTTCAATTTAAAACCATTGATTGCTTTTTAAAAGTATGGTTAAATAAATCAAAACCATTACTTGTTTGCTTAACTCATTACTTGCTTTTCAAACATGGTTTACAATCAAAACCATTTAAATACCAGTGTAAAACAGTTTATAATAATAATACACTAGTATTTGAAAAATAGGTTTAGAACACTCACCTTTTTGCTTACTAAACTTGAGCACAACTCCACACTTTCCCGCCTTTGCTTTTAGCCTACACACTCAACGAATACAGCGAACACATTAATCGCCTATGTATAACGTATAAACTTAACGTACTTCTTAGCACTTATTCACACTCAATTCGCTTCGCCGAGGCGGCGAGGTACGCTCCGTTTTTCATTGAGTTCTAATCCTCTTTGAACCTCTCTTAATCATTTCGTAAGGTTCCTATACAATCAATGTGTGAATTTAGGCTTAACTATGAAAAATTACAACAATCTGGGCATTTTGGGCCTTTGCAGTGCTAGGTACCACTGCGTCGGTCTGGAATGCGGGATACAATTTGTTGGGGCGGTGGAAGTGCCGCCTTGTGTCGATCTTGATGCCCAGGTGGACCCAGTGGGGTGGTGCAGGTACCGCTCTGTTTTGAATTACCGGTACCACTTCAGGTGCCCATAATTGCTATTTTGCCCACTTTGAGTACCATTTCTCTTCATACAACTTCTATATTCCATAATACCTCGAAATCAACATGGAATTCATCCAAAACCACTCCATAACACTTGTATTGGTGGTTTGGAACCTCATACCCCAAAACCCTAGGTGAAAATCTTATGAATTCAACCCAAGGTCCACCAAATTTCTACAAAACCATATAATTTTGATGGCTTCCATGTTTATTCTTTACCAATTAGGATTTTACCCACAAACTTCAAGAATTCTAGGGTTAGGATGATCTCTTCCCAAAACCCTAGAACAAGGAGCAACTAATCTCCATACTAAAATCCTAGGAATCCAAATTACACATGATTCCAAGACAAAAACATACCTTTTTGGTCTTCTCCCACTTCTTCTTCCTCTTCTTTTCTCCCTTCTTCTCCTTTCCTCACAGTTCTTCAGCGAATGAGAACAAAAGATTGTTTGGTTTGTCTTCCCATTTTATAGTCTCAACTTTGCCTTAATTACATAGATCCTTGATCTCTTTATGTTGAGAGAAATCAACTTGTATTATTTATTTCAATTTTGGCATACTATCTTCTTCGTTTATGCCCTTCATGTCCCATTTGATTAATTAAAGTTTTACCCTTGCTCTAGTACAACAAATTCCGAGTTCATCATTTTATCATTTCATAATTTCATCTCCAAAATACTACAATGTGACACTTGGTGCTCGTATATGTCCCTACAGTTTCATGTACTACATTCTCTCGGGACGGGGCGTTACAAATCCTCCCTCCTTTAGAACATTTTTCCTCGAAATGAACAAACTAAACTCAAAGGAAAGGAAAGTACCTCATTCGGAAAATAATTGAGGGTATTGACGGCGCATATGAGCCTCTAGCTCCCAAGTAGCTGCCTCCCTCTCATGATTCTTCCACAAAACTTTAACCAACGGGATCACCTTACTCCTCGACACACAATTCCTTGCGATCTGATCTGCCGCAGTGTTTTCTCCTCGTCCAGTTCTCCTTTAGCTGCCTTGGGTACGCTCTCTCAACACATGTAGAAGGATCGAAAATGTACTTCCTTAACATCGACACATGGAATGTATCATGAATCATGATAACTGGGGTAACTTCAACTTGTAAGCTCTTGGTCCCATGTTGCTCCACCCGATCTCATAGGTCTATATATCTCTCGGACTAAGTTTGCCTCACTTTCGAATCTCAGAAAACACCTTTCCAAGGGAAATCTTCAAAAAGACTCAATCACCTATCTCCAAATTTGTAAGTCTACACTACGGTTGTTCGCATAACTTTTTACGTATCTCTTGCTTTCTTTAAGTTATCGAACAACTTTACTTTCTCTCACGAAGTGACTGCTAGTTCGGGGCCTCCTAGTCTTCTCTCTCCAACCTCATCGGCCTGGCACGGGTCCTACATTTCCTACCATACGATTAGCTGGCGAGACATCTCTATATTGGCTGATGGTTGTTGTTGTGCGAACTCCATTAGTGCCGAATGAGTATCAAACTCAGCAAGATTCCATCACATAAGCTCTTAGCATATCCTTCTGCGTCCCGAATATTCCTCTTTGGTAGCCATCATGCGAGGATGAAATCTTGTCTTTGAAATGTGAAAGCGAGTACTGTTTGTTTGCAAACTAGGCTAGCTACGGATGTGAATCACGGGGTCTCGATCGACACTATCGAAATTTGGAACCCCATGAGTCTCCTTATTTCATCCACAGCCTGAATTGAGCTGACTTTTTTAAAGAATCCCTCGACGATGGCGGTAGAAAATGAGCAAACTTCGTCAATCTATCAACTATCACCCATATAGCATCATGTTGTCTCTAAGTTCGTGGAAGACCTGTCACAAAATCCATAGTGATCTTCTCTCATTTCCATACTGGAATAGGGAGTAACTGTATCTTCCCCGCGGGCCTCTGATGCTCTGCCTTCACCTGCTGACAGGTTAGGCACCTGGAAACAAAACTCACAATCTCTTTCTTCATTCCATTCCACTAGTAATGTTCTTTCAAAATCTTGTACATCTTGGTGCTACCTGGATGCATATGCGAGATGGATAGCTATTTCCGTAATGTCTCTCTTCATCTCGCCATACTGCGGCACACACATTCTCTGTCCTTTCCTTTATCATGTCATCATCTCTAATCACGAAACTTTGCTTTCTTTCCTTTTCTATCTCTTCCTTAGATTAATCATCTCATTGGATCTTAGGTGCCCAGCAGAATCTAATCCAGCAGGAGGTGTATAACATGAGATGTGGGTAACAAGATCTGAATCCTCAGCCTCAATATCACCCTAAAGCTCGGATCCACCAGCGGTGGAAGATAACCTGATTTCATGAGACCGAAAGAGACCTCTCGAGTCGCCCACTGAGAGCCATACGCTACGACATTAGCTTTTCCTAGATGAATTTTCGATAGTACGGTCGTAGTCCTTAATTAACTCAAATACATCTTCTTTGCCTCAGGTTTAACTCTTTTTAGGTGAAAATATATTGAAGACTCTTATGATCTATAAAGATACTGCAAGGAACTTCCATATAAGTAATGTCTCCATATTTTAGAGCAAACCACGGCTAACTATGACTCTAAGTCATATTCGGGTAATTCTCCTCATGCTTCTTTAGGTTGTCTAGAGGCATATGCAATCACCCTATCGTGCATCAAAACCTGACCAAGGCTTCTTGGTGAAGCATCATTATAAACCCTGAAACCCATCTCCATTAGAAGCGAAGCTAGGCGGAGTTAGTTAATCTACCGCCCCAACTCCTCCAAAACTCTGTGCTTTGCATGCATTCACCCGATAAGCTCGGAATAGGCACGTGGGGCACGCCGCCAGCTTAAGCTTCGCCCATCGTCCTCGGGGCCCGAGATCGGGCCGAGCACCTGAAGGCCATGCGGCCAAAGCAATGTCAGAAATATTCTATGACCTTTGAAAGCCAGACGAACCCCGGAGGCGAAGGAGAGCTCACGTAGGTTCTCGGGGGTAGTCCAGACGGCAGGAACGCCAAGTGTGTCCTCTCGATCAAAGGGATTGTACTCCCAGCGGCCATGACAAAGAAACCAGCGTTCCTTCGATTACTTGTAAAAATAATCAACGGCGTTGGAGCGCTTGGAGATATAAAAGCAGCGGCCTCCTTTACATTGAAGAAGTCTAAGAGCGGGGGCAATCTTTTGGGAACACCGGGCCTCTGTCCCTAAATATGACCTGCGGCCACGAGAACACCCGAAGTTAGGAAAGGCGAGAAGGACATTGAAAATCTTTTGTAGAACCCTTTTATAAAAGGATCTGAGAAGCGGAGAGGCCATTCTTGAGCAGCCACCTCAATACACGCCATCTTAGGCACTTGGGCCGGCGTGGGTGGTGACCGTCGGGGCACCAAACTTGGATCCCAAGCGGGGGTTATCTTAGAGCGACAAAGATCTCAGGTATAAGGTTACGACCCCATGGGGCCCACGACCTCGGCATTTGCCTTAGCTGACCCTCGAATATTCGAGCCAGCTATGGGACACAAATTTCATTAATTTTGCCTTGCTTGCCCGCTTATCCAAGGAAGGAGGCTCCCGAACAGCCCGGTGAACCACCACGGTCAAGCTGTCGGACTCCCGCTTGATCCTTGCAGACTGGGCGCCTCGCGAGGATTACTCCTATCACCTTGAGTAGAGGAGCGGCCGAGACCCGTGGAGATACCTTGAGAATTTGAAATGAAGGGGAAATCAGAAGAAAATGCAGAACTGATCAGGCACACCTGAGCCTTGCAAGACTTGAAACAAAAAGACAAAGGAGAAGAAAAAGACGTACCAAGGCCCGAGAAACAAGGCGGGGACACATTGCCCAGCGAGATATCAAGGACCTGCCAAAGCGATCTGGACAATAGTAGGACAAAATTCAAGAAAAAAAAAAAAAGGAAGCCCGAACTTGTAGAGGCAAAAAAGCTTCAAGAACAGGGGAACAAAGTGCAAATGGTCAGGGAACGTTATTAAGGAAGCTAAGAGCCATAACCGAAATAAATGCGAAAATCGAGAAGCCATCATTATCACAAGACGTTGAACGTGACAAAATACTAATCAAGCCCTTCCTGAGTAGCCATGTGGGTATCACACCTGATACGAAGCGATACAGCCACACTCGCTCGCAGTGTGAGGGCAGCGGGTTGAAATAATGAGGCGCCTTGAGGCCCACAAGGCCCAGCAGGCTGAACGTCGGGATTAAAAAGCGTGCCCAGTACTAGCGATAGACCCTTAATGGTATCCCTCAAATGCAGGCCCACGAAATAAAGGGCCAGCCATCTAAAGACTAGTAGCCAAGGAATCCGTATTAGAGAAAACTCAATCTCCACCAATCAGGAAAGTAGGATATTTCTAATTATTGCCCATCAATTATCCCTTATTAATCGGTTTATGATAAGGAAAATCTCTCACCCAATGGGAGGAGATATTGTATCATCCTCAGCGAGAAAGAATCTTATTACGTGTCATCATCCCGTAGGAAGATTATCATGATCATCCATTTACTTAAATACTAGGTCACCCCATCGGTGAAGATGCCTTGAACATATGCCGCAAAACTTGATCCCTAATGATTGATCTTCTCTTCCCGCATAGGAAAGAACTGACAGAGCATCGGAGAGAAACCTTGAGCGAGCCCTCGCGATCCTCTTTGTTTGTGTTTTGCGAAGAGGCCAATGTCGAGGCAGCCAGCCGGCCAGCAATTCAAGCATGCTCTAGCCTAGTTTCGGTTGAAAAAGCATCATCAGTAAATCTTGGGTGTAATGAGGACTTTGTATTTCAAATTGTTGCATAATATCTTTAAAGCTATATACATTTGAAAGGGGTATAAATTTTTTTGATTTACTACTTTGTTCCATTATTTTTCGTATATATTTTACTTTGGTATATATCTTTATCTCCTATTTGGTCTATTATTTATATTAATAACTCTTGATCATCAATTAAAACATTAACTTGGCATAAACAAATTTCTATTTTGTTTGTTTTATTTTGATCTTTTTCTGAAATTTCATTTTGATAATTATCATATTCAGTGGAAGAAGGATTACTATATTCAAAAATAATATTCTTAGCGAGAATCGGATAAAACATTTATTTTTTGTTTTCTGCAATTTTGGGCAATATGTCCTTTTTGCCTACATTTGAAACATTTTATTTCTCTTTTGTGTGGTTTAGTAGAATTTTGGGGTTGATATCTTTGGGATTTATATTTATGAGATTTATGTTTTCTATAATTCTTTTTTGAATATTCTTTGTTAGAATAGGATTTTCGTTTGGAAGAGTATTTTGATATATTATGTTTTTGTGAGGGTGGTACTGGCATTTCAATACCATATTTGGCACATAAAGATCCTAAATCTTTCCTGGAGGCTTTTAAATCTTTTTTGATCTTATATTGAAGTTTTAATTGTGAACACAATTTAATCCTTCTTTTTTGACTTCACTTATGAGATCTCCATAAGTGAAAGCAAATTAATTTTGAAAAATACAAATTTTCATATAGGAGCTATCGGTATTGCCAGGCCTTAGCAGTTAGGGTTAGACAACCCATTTGTATCTATTTAAGAGATGCAAGACATAATCAATTCTAAGATTCCCTATTAGGATTAATGTAACTGACCGGTCGACGTGCTAGATATTGTCGGCGAGGCGCAAGGGGCCACTGAACTTAAAAGCAGCGTCTACTTAGGTTGAAAGAAGCATGTAATTATATAATGCGGGAAGTTTCTCCGCACTCGATGTGAGATGTGTGAGGGTTGTAGTATCTACACATCCTCCTTTGGAAGAAATAAAAATAACAGTACAAGGGACTGAAGTTATAGCTTCACCCTTCAAAAGGACAAACCCTAAAGAAGATGAAATTAGATGTTCAAATTTAAAAGACATTAAAGGACTACAACAACAAAATAACTTTACAAATTAGATTTTGGGAACAATTTATTCTCAACTTGATATAATTGAGAAAAACCTTCCAAAATCAAAAGAATCAGAACTTGAAAAACCCCTATTCAAATCCCTAGAATATAATAAACCTATTAAATTAGGAAACAAAAATAATGACCTTATTAAAACATTAGCCAAAAAATTAGAAGCAATGAATATTACAGACCCTTCTACTTCAAAACGACAAATTAATTTTTTAAGTGGTTCTAAAACAAAATCTTCTTCAAGTGAAAACCAAAACTCAGAAGATGATCAAATAAATCGGATCAAATATAAAAAAAATAAGACAATAGGGAACAAGACATTATTATTCTGGGCGACTCCTCGGATCTCTCTATATGAGAAAAGCCTCCTCAAAGAAATATGTATAATGATACTTTCATTTATGATTGGAAAATTGATGGTATTTCTGAACATGAAATCATCAATGTTTTGCGTTAAATGATAATGGCATCAACTGCCTATTTGACAAATAATAATGATCATAATGCCGCAAAACTTATAATTTCTGGATTTTTTGGAACATTAAGAAGTTGATGGGATAATTGTTTAAACAAAGATGAAAGAGAATTTTTTCAAACTAGTACAAATGATGAAGGAGAACAAAATGTAGTTCATAGAATAATATATGCAATAACCAAACAATTTGTTGGAGATCCAAGGATTCTCCAAGAAAGATGTTTCGAAATTCTTCAAAATTTAAGATGTAGAACTCTAAGTGATTTTAGATGGTATCATGATGTGTTCATATCAAAAGTTATGATTAGACATGATGCAAGAGCTCCCTATTGGAAAGAAAGATTCTTGTATGGACTCCCTAGGGCTTTAACAAAAAAGTTCCAAGAAACACTTAGAACCAAATATTGCGGAACAATTCCTTATGATGATCTTACTTATGGAGATCATAAGTGAGAAGTCAAAAGAAAGGAATTAAAATTGTGTTCACAATTAAGACCAATATAAGATCCAAAAGATTTAAAAGCCTTCGGGGAAAGATTTATGATCTTTCTATGCCCCAATATGGTTTGAAATGCTAGTACCACCCTCACAAAAGCATAATATATCAAAATGCTCTTCCAAGCGAAAATCCTATTCTAACAAGGTATTCAAAAAAGAATTATAGAAAACATAAATCTCCACATGCTTGATATGGTTTGAAATGCTAGTACCACCCTCACAACATAAATCATCTCAAAATGCTCTTCGAATCCTATTCTAACAAGATTATTCAAAAAGAATTATAGAAAACATAAATCTCATAATATAAATCCCAAAGAATGCTCCGACCCCGAAAATTCTACTAAACCACACAAGAAAGTAAGATATTTCAAATGTGGGCAAAAAGGACATATTGCCCCAAATTACAGAAAACAAAAAATAAATGTTTTATCGAGTTATGAAAGCCGAATATTATTAGAAGATAGTAACTCTTCTTCAGATCGATAATTCTCAAAATGAAATTTTAGAAAAAGATCAAAATAAAACAGACAAAATAGAAAATTGTTTATGCTAAGTTAATGTTTTAACTGCCGATAAAGAGTTATTAATGTAATTGATAGATCAAATAGAAGATAAAGATACCAAAGTAAAATTATAAGAAAAATAATGGAACAAAGTAGTAATCAAAAAGTACATACCCCTTTCAAATGTATATAGATTTAAAGATATTATGCAACAGTACAGATCTATCCTGATTCAAGGTACAAACATAGGAAATAAAACAAATGAATTACAAATTGAAGGTAAAACCTTTACTCAACATTTAGAGTTTAAAATTCAAAATATAGAAAACCAAAAGGTTTCCTTAACATCACAAACTTCTGAAGATTTAGATACTTTTGTTAATAGCATGACTATTGTGCAAAAACAAAGATGGTATACAAAGATCACTTTAAAAATCAATCCTGATTTTCAGTCAACCTTTATTGCCTTGATTAATTTAGGGCGATTAAGGTGTATACAAGAATGATTAATTCCTATTGTATATTTTGTCAAAACTTCACAAAGACTTTCAACGGCTAGTAATGTTCCATTGAAGATACAATACAAAATACCACAAGGACACATTTGCAAAGATGGTATTTGTATTAAAACTTCATTCTTGCTAGTAAGAAATATTAGTCATCAAATAGTCTTAGGTACTCCTTTTCTCACTCAATTGTATCATTTCTATATAGATATTAAATGATTACAAACAACTTACAAAAATCAACAAATTCTATTTGAATTTGTCAAAGGCATATAAATAAAAGAGATAAACCAACTTCAAGATCATATTAGTTTACTACAACAAAAACAACAACGGGTTAAATTTCTTAGAAAAGAAATCCAGTATAAAAAGATAGAATAAAACTTGAAATCCAAACAATTACAAGATAGGATTAGACAAGTTCAAAAACAAATTGAAAATAATTTATGTTCTTCTATTCCAAATGCTTTCTGGAATAGGAAACATCATATGGTTTCTTTACCATATGAAAAATATTTAAATGGAAACAAATTCGACTAAGCGGAGACCAATCCAAATGAGTCCATAACTCTTGGGAATCTTTGTAAAGAAGTGTAGTCTTTTAGAAGTAAAAATTGAGATTAGACCAAGTTTCTCTCCTTGGAGTTGTGCAACCTTTTATGTCCATCACTGACCGAAGGAGAAATTGAAGAGAGCACTCAAATTGGTTATCAATTACAAACCTGCGAATAAGGTCTTACAATAGATTAGGTAAAAAAAAGACTTAATTCAAGGTTATACAATGCAACAAATTTTTCAAATTTGATGAAATACAGTTTTGGCAAGTCTAGATTCAACCATAAGACAAGTACAAAACAACATTTACAGTTCCATTTGGACATTACGAATGGAATGTAATGCCTTTTGGCCTCAAAAATTCTCCTTTTGAATTTCAAAATATAATGAATGATATTTTCAATAATTATACTAGGTTTTCCATAGTATATATTGATGATATTCTTATATTTTCAGAATTGATAAACATTTTCAACACTTAAAACTTTTCAAGGGTGGTCGGAGACAACGGTTAGTTATTTATGCATCAAAATTAAGTTTTTCCAAACAAATATAAGATTCTTAGGGTTTGATGTTTATCAAAGTAAATTAAATTCATTCAAGAGTGATTGAATTTTCTAGTAAATTTCCTAATGAAGTTAAAGATAAGAATCAGCTTTAAAGATTTTTAGGAAGCCTAAATTATGTAACAAATTTTTATCCAAATCTTAAAGTCCTTATCAAGCTTTTATTTCAAAGATTAAAGAAAAACACTTTCCCTTGGTCAAATGAGCATACCCAAGTAGTCCAACAAGTTAAAGGACAGCTTAAGGAACTTCCTTGTTTAGGAATCTTTCACCCAGAAGCCTTTCTTATTATAAGCAGATCGCGTCAAATGCATAAGTATGGTGGAATCCTCGAAACAAGATTTTGAAAACAAAATCTCCATAGTCGAGTTTCATTACGGCATTTGGAGTCGATCCCCAGAAAATTCAACGATCGAAAAAGAAATCTTGCTTAATTGTTCTTTGTTCAAAAATTTCAAAGTGATGTTTTTAACAAAAAATTCCTTTTACGTGTTGATTGCAAAAGAAGTGTAGAAATCTGCAAAAAATGTTCAAAATTTAGTTTCAAAAAAGATTTTTGCCAGATGGCAAGCCATTTTATCTGTTTTTGATTTTGAAATTGAATTTATCAAAGGATCTTCAAATGTTTTGCCTAATTTCCTCTCACGGGAATTTTTACAGGGAAAATGAGCAAAAGCAGGACCTATAAAACCATGACGAGAGTCGTATGCCGTATGAAAACTCGATCTCAAGTAAGCTTTGAGGGTTTAGGAAAATTCTAAACCTACAATTTCAACCTCTACAAACCTTGCTTATATTTCAAAAGAACCTAAGCAATTTTGCTTCGAGGTTTGAAAGTGATTATCGTCTGCCGAGGCTCTTTTGAGCTTGAAAATTTTCAAAGAACCACGTTTTATCTCAAATGATATTTCAAAAACCTGTAGATTCTACAATGTTTATACTTATAGATACGGAGTCTATTCAAGTTTCTCATGTCAAGAACCCTGAGGGTACTGACTTTGCTTACTCAAAATGCAAAATTCTGAAAATCATTTTTGAAAAGGATTGGGAACAAAGTCCTTTTACATATAAACGTTTTTCACAAAATTTTGTTCCTCAAACCTTTGATTATGTTGACTACAAAAATGCTTGGTTTAACACATTTTTTTGTTAGACCTTCTTCCTCATGGTTTTTCAATTGGGGAGAAAAATCTCAAACAAAATTTTCAAGCTGGTTTGGGAATGGTGGCTCTTTTTGGAGAGCTACTGAAATATTTTATCCACAGGAGTCGCAAATCTTTTGACTACTTAAAAGTTAACAGTGAAAGTTTTTTCCCTTCTGGAAATAGTTTTCACTCTCTTTTTGTTCTCAATTTAAAATCCATTGGATTCTTTGTTGGGGACTTTCTACTCATAATTTTCTGCCTTCATCGTTTCCCCAGCATTTGGCTAGGGAATTCAAAATCAAATGGTGGGCAGTTTTCAAAATATCTCAATCTCAAACCTTTGAGTCCATCAAATAATGGATTGATTCCAAGAAGCCTAAATCCAAAAAGCCCATAAAGACTAAATTTTCTATTTGGTCTTAACCCTTACCAGACCCTGTAACACCCCAAATTATACCATAACATTTTTATAACATGTTTAGGGTATAATAAAAGTGAAAGTATATTTTAAAAAATAAAATAAGCAGAACCGGAATCAATACAAAAGTTAAGGGTAAAAGTTTATGCCAAAGTAGGAATATGCATAAGTTAAATTAAGAGCAATAGAGAGTTGGAGGATCAGTAATAAAGAAAGATATTAAAATGAAATAAGGAAAGAAAAATTGTGGAAGAGGCCAAGTAGCTTGAAGGAAAGAGGAGGGAAATTTCCTTACTTTGACGGATGGTCAGAATGCTCTAAAAGAGAGAAAAAAGTGAAATAAATGGATAGATCAAATGAGATGAACCCAGAAATAAATATCTCATTTTGGTCTTGGAGAAAGGGAGAGCAAAAACGAATAAGAGAGAAGAGAAGAGAAGGGAAGAAGAAGAAGAGGAGAAGAGAAGAAAGAAGGAAGGGAAAAGAAGATAACAAGTATGGATGCTATGAATTGTGTATGGATTCTAGTATGGAAGTCTAGTGTTTTGTATGGTATTTGTCTAGTTTTGGTATAGAAAGTATAAATACATGGTTTGGAACCCTCTATTTTGTGTATGGGTTGGGTTTGGAAACTCCCAAACTCATTTCTTGTTAGGGTTGAGTTGAGAAGAGTACTAAGGCTCCTATATATGTGTTTCGGAAAGGTATGGTTTCAATTTGAACCGAGAAAATTTCCCTATTTTTGATCCTACGCATTAGCTGGACCTTAGAACTGATTTTTGGTGAAATAAAGAAATTTGGTAGAGAGTCATACATTAGAGGTGTATCCCTATCGATAGACGATGTTAGGCTTTTGAATTTCTCAATTCGGACCTCTATAGCCTAAGTTATGGCATTTTTTCCCTGGATAGTGCACCTGGGCGGTGCACTCGGCCGGGAGCAGTCGGCTTCGGCCGGATCAGCTCATTCATTTCGACCGGTTCGTCCCATTTCGGCGGGTTTGACTACTTGTGACCTCGACTTCAGGTCATAACTTCATGATCAGAACCGTTTTAAGGTGTTCTTGGACTCTATGGAAAGCCTATTGAGTCAAGAATCCATTCATGTGCCTGTAGATGACAATAGGTGAGCTCAGACAAGTTATATCAGCTCGGCCAGTTTAGGTCAGCTCGGTTGGGTTTGACTACATGTGACCTTCAACTTCCGAACTCCATTTCGGTGTTCTTAGACTTTATAGAAAACCCATTGAGTCAAGAATCCATCCATATATATCATGATAAAAGTGGAGCTTACATTAGGTCCATAAATCATGAAAAATAGTAAGCATAGGTGGTAATCATACTTATTCATGCATAATATGAGATATGTACTGAACATAAAATACACACGGATTGTCTGCTTAGAACTTAGTAGAGGGATAGATAGGCATGCACATAGGGAAAATCACGATTCTTCGCGGCATACGGTTCTGGTCTCGAAATTACTGTTTAGATTCGATGACATAGATCCCGTTTGGATCATTACATGACATAGGTCACTGTCTCGTACAGTGATGATACCTTCGGGTATATACGGCCTCGTTTGGGTCACATATTACATGGCATAAGGTCGCTCTCAAATGCGATGATGATGCAGCCGGGTATATACATATAAAGATCATTATCTCGTCACGATGATAGTATTTTGGATACATCTGATTATTTCATTATCCGCTTCTAAGGTATTTACGAGACATGAAACATAAAAAATGACAAGCATATGCAGTAAATGTAAAGAATATATGACATGATATGAGAAGCATAGCATTTCTTGTGCGATGATAGTATACGATTCACAAAGAACAAGAAGTAAAGTATAAAAAAAAAAAAAAGATGGCATGAAAAATATATGAAATATGATAAGAAATGAAACATGTTGTGAAAAAGTATATAACTAAGAAATGATAAGTATATGTAAATGTTATATGTGTCATAAGTATATGCATTTGTATAGAAGTGTAAAAACCCTCAGTAGAGGTCATCCATATGTATTAATTCTCACTAAGCGTAAAGCTTGCACGGGTGTTTTCATCAGTGTAAATCACAGAAAACCGGATAATGAGCAATCAGCATCGGCGGTTAAAGGCCACGCATCACTAGGTGACCATGGAAGACCTTTTGATCTCATTACATATATAATTTGTTTATTTTGTAAATAATGTAAATATTGTAAATGTTGAACACTTCCATCTATGGAGCTTGTATATATTTGTAATCATTCTTTACAGAATATAATACAAGTTAAATGTTCAACGATTATATGAATGAAGCACGAACTTAGAGAGACTATAAGTTTAATAAAAAAATATGACACCTTCGCTCGACACCAGGTGCCGGGTTAGGGGTGTCACAAATTAGTTGGTATCGGAGCATGCCGGTTCGATTTGGACACTTGATGGGTCGGATCGTGAAGGGGTGTCACGGGGCCCTTGCTTAGCTGAAACTCCTTGAAAAATTCTTTTCCTTGAGCTTTGCTAAGCTTATCTAAAAAAGTCTAGAACAAGCCGCATAAACACTTTCCCATCTTATAGACTCAGGACTCAGTTCCGGATAAGAAGAAGGCAAACCTCAAACTACCTTTATGAATGAGAGAGCGTCTTATGAGCTCACATCTGCACCACGCGAGGTAATGGGATCACGACTCCGTTTTAAAAGCCTTTGTTCGGAAATTAGAGGCTCCAAAATCGAAGACTTGAATTTTCACATCATTGTTGATCGTTTCCATGAAGACAACATGGAATAGATTAAACAAAACAAATGGATTTTGTTCTGTTTAATCGATTCAAAACCGAACAAATGGACAAGGCTCTCCACTAACAAAAGATTAGTTGATATGACACCCTGTTTCCCACTTGCAAAAGTAGACAAAAAAGAAGAACTTGATTGTAAAAAAGCAATTTTCTTTTCAAAAGCAGATTCCTTATTATCAAAAGAAGACAAAAGAGATGTGATGGTTGTTTTGACCCAGAAACCTGCTCAAGGCTGGATAAGGAATGCGCACATGTATGTCTTGTTCGGATGTGAATTTTAATTTAATCACGGGCTTCAAATGTTTAGAAATCTGTAAAATTCCTATATAAAGGAGAGGATGTCTCTTCAAAACAACTAAATTTTAAGGTGAAGTCGGAGAAAACTTAGAGATTTATTGAGATTTCTTGCCTTGTATCACCTTTCCAGAAAGCTCTATACAAATCTTCTGTACTTCTTCAAATTGTAAGTTTGAATTTTCAAATAAATTTCTTGTTTCAAATATTTGCATATTATTGTCTTGTTACTATTCGATTTTACTATTCAAAAGTCACTATTCACTATTCATAATGCAAATTTAAAAAATCATTAAAGGTATATAGGCTAGAAACTAGTAACCTCTGTAAGCACAGTCCACTGGTAGTAGTAAACTCTGGTATAACAACGCCACGTACCCAAAATTTATTTGATTGTTTAAAGATCTTGCATAGAATTGTTCTGTGATATTTGTCTCTAAGCGTTTCTTGGACCTTGCATTAAGAAATACAAGTCCATACATGAATCTTTCTTTCAATAGGGAGCTTTTGCGTCATGTCGATCCTTAACTTTGATATGAACCATCATGATACCATACAAAATCACTTAGAGTTACTATCTTAAAATTTGAAGAATTTGAACTTCTTTCTTGGAAGAATCATGGATCTCAATAAAGTGTTAGTTATTGCATATATTATTCTATGAACTACATTTTGTTCTCCTTCATCATTTGTACTAGTTTGAAGAAATTCCCTTTCATCTTTGTTTAAACAATTATCCCACTAACTTCTTAATGTTTAGAAAAATCCAGAAATTATAAGTTGTCTTGACATTGAATCATCATTATTTATCGAATAGGCAATTGATATCATTATCATTTGGCGTAAAACATTGATGATTTCATGTTCGGAAAAGACCATCGATACTCGATCATAAATGAAAGTATCATTATACGTATTTAACAGGGCTTTTATCATATAAGAGATCTGGAGGAGTTGGCCTAGAATAATAATGTCTTCTTCCTTGTTGTCTTATTTTTATATTTAATTAGTTTATTTGATCATCTTCGAGTTTTGGTTTTCACTTGAAGAAGATTTGTTTAGAACCATAAAAATTAATTTACTCGTTTTGAAGTAGAGGGGTCTGTAATATTCATTGCTTCTAATTTTTTGGCTAATATTTTAATAAGGTCATTATTTTTTTCCTAATTTAATAGGTCTATTAAATTCTGGAGATTTGAATAGGGTTTTTTTGCGTCGATTATTTGATTTTGGAAGGTTCTTCTCGATTCTATCCAGTTGAGAAGAAATTGTTCTCAAAATCTGATTTGTAAAGTTATTTTGTTGTTATAGTCCTTTAATGTCTTTTAAATTTGAATATCTAATTTTATCTTCTTTAGGGTTTGTCCTTTTGAAGGGTGAAACTATAACTTCAGTCCCTTGTACTGTTATTTTTATTTCTTCCAAATGAGGATGTGTAGATACTACTTTCTTTTCAGTAGTAGTATTCCAATCCCTTTGGAACATGCTAATTTCTGCAAAAGAATAATCGAAATTATTTTTTGCAGCATAGATATCAAAATAGGTAAACACTGGAATATTCATTTCCATTGTTTCCATTATTGGCTCGTGTTCTTTAAATTTTCTTTGTTCATTTGTTAATGTTGAGAAAAACCATTTGCTTTCAACATGATGTGGAGAAGGCCCTGCTCCAGGGAACATCTTGTGTGGGTGGGATGAGTAGTGGCAGGTGGTGATAAATCAGTTTGAGATGGGTGGGAGGGATCTTCTATCTGGAGAGGTTTGTAAGTTTTGTTGGTCTTCAATGTTTCGTCGGGGTGTAAGCGAATAATCTCTACTTCTTCCCGAATTTGAATGAATGTTTGATCTTCTAAAAGGAGTTTGGATTTCCAAAAGATTGAAGGAACTGCAGTATGATTTTTCTTAACTAGGTTCGAATTAATTGTACATTTTGAAATAAAATATTCCAATGTTTACCTATTTTGATATCTATCTTTGCCAAAATAATATCGATTATTTTTACGAATGCTTTATCATTCCAAAGAGGATTGAATCACTACTCTTGAAAAGAAAATAATATATACACATCCTCATTTGGAATAAATAAAAATAACCGTACAAGGGACTGAAGTTATAGCTTCACCCTTCAAAAGGACAAACCCTAAAGAAGATGAAATTAGATATTCAAATTTAAAAGACATTAAAAGGACTTCTGACAACAGAAAATAACTTTACTAATCGGATTTTGAGGAACAATTTATTCTCAGTGGATAGAATTGAAAGAACCTTCAAAATCAAAGAATCAAAACACGAAAATCACATTCAAATCATCATAATATAATAAGCCTGATGCATTAGGAAACAAAAATAATGACCTTAGTAAAACATTAGCCAAAAAAATTAAAGCAATGGATAATACAGAGACTATACCTTGAAACAACAAATTAATTTTTAAGTGGATTACGAAAGCAGGAATAACTATTGAGTATAAACAAAACTCATAAGATGATCAAATAAATCGGATTAAATATAAAAAAACAAAGTAGCAAGAACGAATATTATTTTCTAGGCTAACTCCTTCGGATCTCTATCTGAAGGAAAAGCCTCCTCCAAGAAAATATGTATGATACTTTCATTTATGATTGGAAAGTGATGGTATTTACGGTATGAGAATCATCGATATTTTGCGTTAAATGATAATGTATCTTGCCTATTTGTGAGATAATAATGATCATAATCACGCAAAACTTATAATTTCTGAATTTTTGGAACATTAAGAAGTTGGTGGATAATTGTTTAAACAAAAGATGAAATATAATTTCTTGAGCTAGTACGAGTGATGAAGAAGAACAAAATGCGATTCATAGAATAATATATGCAATAACCAAACACTTTTATAGATCCAAGGATTCTCCAAAAAAAGTTAGAAATCCTTGATAAGTTGTGAAAAAAAAAAGAAACAAAATACCGAAAGCAAATTACTTTTGTTTACTTTCAGTAGAAAATCAAGAGTTTAGACATTCCAATCAAAATTTATTCCTTCATATAACATTTGCTTCAAAAAATAAAATGTCTTATTTTGCCATGTCTCGATGCCATTTCATTATCTTTGTTAACATTAATTCTTATTTTATTATACAATATAATAAGAGCATGGTAAAAAATTACGTGGTGTTATTTTACGATATAAAATTGATGATGCTTTTCAATCGGAATTTGTTTGAAGTATTGGGGTGCGTTGGTGGGACACAGTTTCTGGCGCGGCGGGTTGGTCATGAGCTCTGAATCGTCGAAGTGAAGTTGGATCGACTGCAGTCAGTGGTCGGCGAGGCTATGGGTGTGGCCTCCTCTGTAGCTTGATAAAGGGGTCGACGGGGGCCCGCCAGTGGCGCAGCTCCGAATGCCTAAGTCGGTTCTTTACGAGAGAAAGAGAAATTGTTGGAGGGAGAGTGTGTTTAGAGTATGTTTGCGTACCTTTCACCGATGGGGTGACTTGGTATTTATAGTATTTGTTTTCCCAGTTAGATGGTGATTAGGATTATTTCCCATTGGACGAGATATTTCTTGCTATTATCGGTATCGGATTTGATATTGAAAGAGCGGTTTATTTAGAATTATCCTTCTTTCTCGGTGATGGGATGGAAGCGATCCGTGGATGAGTGTTATATCGTGAATATCTATTTCTGTGGTGAGATTTAGTTGGATTTCTTGGATAATATATTATTAGAGGATTATTCTATTTCCCTTATCCATGGATTTGGCTTGATTTGCGAGAACATGGGCTTTCATGACCCCATGTCGACCTTTGGATCGACGGATTGGGCCTTCATTAAGGCTGGCGTCAAAGGTAGAATGCTTGATCAGGCATGCCTAAGCGGATTAGGTCTTCATTCTGGGCATGCCCCTCCTTTGGGGTTTAGCGGTGGACTGCGAGCCCATTTTCAAACCACATAGGTCTGGCCTTGTAATGCGGCCGTAGTGGGCAAGGGTGTAACGTTTCGTGTAGGATGCGATTTCCACGTGTCGGCTGTGGAAATTTGGGTTAGTTAAGGTTTGATCGCTATCATACATCTTGCGATAATGATGACTCTTTGGTTTAAATCATACCCACTTCTTTCGGATTCTTTAGTAAACCTCTCAAATTACATCTTGTATATGCTCGGCCTTGAAACCTTTTTTGCTTTTAACTTTTTCATTATTGCTTTCATCATAGATTAAATTTGACTCTTCTTCTCTACGTATTGGGGGTGATTCTTGGCCGTTGCGGATTCTGGGAGGAATTTGCGGAGGCGCCTCAGGCGGATTCGTCGGTGGAACGAGATGCCCCGAGCCCCCTTTCCTTTGAATGAGGTAAGGAAAATAGACCCTAATCAAATATCGGGAGGAATTGAATGCACGAAATCTGCTTGGATTCGTGCTTTAACTAGTGGGAGCTATGGTCGGTCCTCATGCGTGACCTTTTCTAGACGTTCAGCTTCCTTTTGGCGTTCGAGTGTGGTCCCCTGACGTTTTGACCTCCTATGTGGTTTCCGTGCCCAAGATGGTGTGATTCTTTGAAGTGACCTTCGATAATGGTCTTCGCTTACCTCTGCATTCTTTCATGAAAGGGGTTTTGCGGCATTTCAATGTTGTCGCTACGGCTCTCGCTAATGGTTGGGAGTATTTTGGTTCTTTATTGGTTTCTTTAGGGACAAGGGACTTGGTGTTCCTAATATAGCTCTGTTCCTTTATCTTTTTTAAGCGAAGGAAACCTCTGAGAGACTCTCTGATTTTTCTCGGCACTTTGGCATCCTCACGAAGTGATTCAGATCTTCACTCTTCCCACAAGCTTTGGAAGGGATGCTATTTCTTCGTCAGCGGTCGCAATAGGGAATATGACCCTCTTGACAAGGACGACAGCCTGGGCGTTCCGGTTGCATAGACCACCCTCGAGAATCTTCATAAGTGTTCGCTTTGTTTTTGGTATAACCTTTATAGGGTTATTTGGTATTTCTAGTGCATTGTTTGGTGCTTGTCGGCGCTCGAATCGATCTCGCCAGCGAAGATCATATAAGCGTGGCGTTGGTTGAGTGTTCTCCTCACCTATGCGGGTGATCAGATGGGGTGTTGACCCTTCGAGCTCGAGGTCGGCTCTGCGCTCTGTTGTTCACACTGAGGCCTTGGCCTCCTTCCACCATGAAAGTTTACTCTATTAGGCCCTCATTTGCTAAACCCAGAGGAGAGCCGGCTGGCTCGATTGGTATTTGTCTCGGAGGCTTCGGAGCGTGAAGCAGGCCACGGACTCAGTTGAGAGATCGACCGGCTTTGGTCAAAGTTTGGAAATTGGGGGCGTCTTCATCTTCTCCGAATCTGCTCTCATGTCAGAAGCGGGCGAGTGTGTCCTCATCGGTGAGGCTCCTACGAGTCTTGAGTTGTAGTCACTGGGTGGCTGTAGTAGGTCCCATGGGTGGGCAGTTGACGTAGTTGAGCGATCTGTGCCCGATACTTGTGCGGAGTCATGACGAAGAGTGTTAGGTCACCTTCTCCCCCAGGGTGGAAGAGTGAGGAAAGGAAAGATCGAATCCGAGGGTGGGCGGAATGGGACTCTTTCTTCTCGTCTGTTTCTGACGAGCCTTGTCTCTTCCATTCTTGGGTTCGATCTCGAGAGGTCGGCCTTGTTGCTCAGATTGATGAAGGCTTTGGCCACTATCTCTCGGGGGTTGCCTGCGTAAGTTCAATACCTTAGGTAATCGATTCCATTTTGAGTTGAGTGTTGAACTTCGTTTGGATGTGATTACATGTGGGTAATGCGGTGGCTACTCATTTGAAGGGTTCCAGCGAAAAGGCCAAACTAAGCGAGTCGTACCAAAGCGACCGGGCTTATAAGGCGGGTGGCTTCCTCATCTGAGGTGGATGAGCTGAGGTCGGGTGCTTGTGTGTAGGAGTAGTAAACTGAATCGATTTGAAGCACACCATGTGTTTTGATGCTTGAAATGAAGGGTAGGGGGAAAGGTGGGCGAAACAGCTTGAGCGGTAGAAGGCGAGCTTTGGGAGGTTCGGGATGGGTGCAGGCTGAAATGGTGCTAGAAATTTGGGGACGGGTGATGCACCCAATATGAACTTAGTTGGTTAGGGATAGGCTTCTCATCCCAGGCGGCTGCGGGAATGCAGGAAAAAGATGCGTCACGGTCAAAGCAGCTTGTGTGATAAGATGGCCTTCTTTGGGACGGGGCTCGTCGTGGGGCCTCAGAGTGCAAGCTCGGCGGAGCCTTTGGCGAGGAGGTGCGGGTGCAGGGACCTCCATGACAAGTAACTCGGTTTGCTCGGCGGGATGAGGTTATAGGAAGGCGAAGTAGAGGCTTGTACTTAATGGGTTTACGGGTGGCTTGCTTTCGGAGAAGGTTGTTAATGCTGTGGCACCAGTTCGCTTTGACCTTAGAGGATGAGGGTCCCTGTGGTGTGGAGAGCAGGCACCTGCTGAGGTCCTCCCTTCTTCACCCTCTGCTCCTCCTTACGACGCTTGATGCCTTGTGTGTGTCATGTAGATTTTTGTTTTATTCTTCTTTGGGCACAGGACCTGGACATATAGTATTTTCCTTAATAATCGATCTTTTTACTACTTTTGTCTACTACTTTGCCATTCACCAGCATTACCATGGTGTATTTGATTTCTTGGCTATATCGTTTGAGTAGAACAGCTCATGGGATGTTGAGTTGAGCAGTTGAGCTCTTTGAAACTAGGTCGTTGAGGCTTAATGGTGCTACCTTAGAAATTTGTGAAACAATTTGTTAAGGCTGCGTGGCACGATGGGTGGTCGAGGTCATCATTGGCTCTTGGGCTCTGTATTGAACTTTCGCGAATCTCAAATCTTTGTGCGTCGACTCTTAGGATGCGTGACCTGTGTAGAATAGACGAACTCGTCAAAGTGAAGACTCTTGAGCTCATTGTGAGCCTTGATGGCGATATAACTGGTGATCAGGCTTTTAGGTTTGTGGCGCGTGCGAGTAAGGCGAACTCGTTAAAATTGGCTGATGAAATTTATGGGCGGGCCTTCAGTGGCGATATGGCTGGTGATATGCCTTGGGTTGCATGACCTGTGCGGAGGAAACGAACTCGTCGAGTGAGGCTCTTGCCCAGGCTCCGGCGTGAGCCTTATTGGTGATTCGGCTGGTGATCGACTCTTGGGTTGCGTGGGCTTGTCGCGGAGTGGTCGGCTCGTCGAGTGTTCTGCGGGCTCAGGGTGGCTGAGGCCTTATTGGCGATCCTGACGGTGATATGACTCCCAGGCTGCGTGGCTGTGCATGGTAATCCGAGCTCGTCAAAGTGAGCTCTTGGAGCTCTGGCGAGGCCTTGTTAGCGATCGGCGGTGATCTTACTCGCCAAAATTTGCGTGGCTGTGCGAAGTGGTCGGCTGTCAAAGTGGCTGCGAGCTCCGACGGGGCCTTGTTGACGATCGGCTGGCGATCGACTCCCGGGGCTGCGTGGCTGTGTAGTGGTCGAGCTGCGAAGTGAGCTATTGGGCTCTGGGCGCTGAGGCCTTGTGGCGATCTAGCACATGCTGTGCGAGTAGTTGAGCCGTGTGAAGCGAAGCTGAGAGAGAGTGAGGCTGCGGGCTCGGGCGTTGAGGCCTTGTTGGCGATCCAACTTGAGCTGATCTAACTCTTAGGCTGCGTGGCCTGTGCAGAGTAGTCGAGCTCGTCAAAGTGAGTCATTGCGTGCAGTCATTCGACTTCTGATTTTCTTGGAAAGGTGCGAGCGTCTTTAATGCTGATTTATGGAGAATTTGGGCGTTCTTGGCAATTTCAGTGTTTGGCCTTCTTATAAATGGCGGCTTCATTGCTATGGAGTTTATACTTTGGATATTACCTCTTACGGTGCGTGGCGAGATGCGTGCGAGATGAGCGTTGAAGCTTGATCGGTCTTAGAGTCGAGGATCAGAAGATTAGGTTCGATTTTGTTGGACCTGTACATTGGGGTTGTGTTTTTCCTAGTCTCCCCTTTATGGGGTCATGTTCCTAACTTCATCTTTGGGATGTGTCTGAAGAGTGGCTTGGCTCTTGTGCTCTTTCTCTATTTTCTATTCTTCTTTCTTCCTCTCCTTTCTTCTCTTTCTCCTTCTCCTTCATTCTCTCTTCCTTCCTTTCTTCCTTTTTCTTCTTTCCTTTTTCACAAACTCTTTCCATCTTCTTCTTCTCCTCTTTTCCACTTATTTTCATCTCGTTTTCCTTTCCTCTTTTCTTCATGAGTTTTTTTTTTTTTTTTTTTTGAGGCTGCTTGTACTAAGTATTATCTCAGAGATGTAGTGACACTTCTATTGGCAATTGAATGTATCCCGATTGGAATAAAGAGAGACTTTTCTTTTTATGACTATGAACTTTCTCATTGTTGCATGTAAATTTTAAGAACATTATATGCGAAGTACATTTGAGGCGTCACAACAAAATCTTGATAAACACTCGACTAAATCAAGTGAAAATTGATAAATCTTCATTTAAGATTCTGGTAAGTCTTGATAAAAGCGTTTAGGTGTTCGCATTCGATCATGATGTAGAATTTTTCCCTCCTGCATGCGGGCTCGTAATTACCTGTCATTGATGCGGGATACGATGTAAGGACCCTCCTAGTTTGGGCCTAGTTTTCCATGTGTTTGGATTCTTCCTTCTTTGGCGGGGCTTCTTGAACCCAGGTCACTGACTTGTAGCTCCTAGGTTTGACCTTTTGGTTGTAATATCTCGTCGTCTTCCTCACAGTAATCCTCGGTCTTGACGTAGAAGCATGCTTCGCGTTTTTCGTCTAGGAGTCGAATTTAGACGGAGAGCCTTGTCGTGTGTTCCACATGCATCTTGATCCTTGGGGACTTTGTCAGGCCTCGACAAAAATTTCTTTGTACGGTGCGATGCAGGGGCGAATGGGGTTTCCGGGTTCACGACCTGCGTGAATCCTGTAGGCCCGTAATAGCACTTAGGAGGAATTACTCATTTGCCTTTAAGATCTTCCAATTTGGTCTTTAATGCGGCCTTAAGGGTTCTGATGGTGACTTCGGCCTGACCATTAGACTGAGGATGTGTTGGGGACGAGTAATAATTCTTTATTCCGAGCTCGGCACAAAAATCCTTGAACTTGGCGTTGTCGGAGTGCTTTCATTGTCGATGCCGGGGCTCTTGGGATCTGAGCACATATGATGGCGCTCGCCACCGCAGTACGTAATGTACAGTGCATGGTGGCTGAGTTCGTGCAGCCCTTGGTGAAGTAATCTGCGGCGGTATTGAATTTATTGGCCTTCCCGAGGGCAAGGTCGGTATGTCGAGCCACCGCGTTGGAAAGGCGGGCGCCAATTGATGTCGAGAGCTGCGATGGGGCGTGAGATCTTAGCGTGCTCTGGCGAGATCTTGCATTTCTGACTAGGTCGGTCGGCGTCTCTACCGTATTGTGAAATTTAGTAGTATCCTGTCTCAGGGCCTTCCTTCTTTAATGCAGAGCTCCCGATATGATTTCCCGCGTATCGTGCGTGCTTAGCCGTATTGGTATCTTTTCCCGTGATGCACTTAAGGATGGGTGTGAAGAAACCTCGTTTGTACAAGCTTCACTTATGATTAGTGAACTGGGCGACCCAACGTCACGATTTTAGGCTGTGCTTTTCGGGTCGTCGGTGAGCGGTCGTCCCCATTATGTAATTCCAAATGGGGTCGTCAGATTCGGCTCGGATCGATTTGGGCGACTTCCACATCCACGAGATCTGAAGGCTCTGTGAGGTATTCGACAGTGTTGAGCTAGCTGAGGTCTCACAGAGAAATTTGTCGCTAGTTTTGCGAGGCATCGCTCGGGTTCTACGCTCTGGGAATATGTTTGACTGAACTAGCACGAACTTTTCAATAAATCTCTTATCTTTTAGGTATAGGATCATTCTTAGTTTTTGGCCTATTAGGTATCCTCCATTTGTCTTCTTTACCCAGTTGGGAGTCGGCTGCCAGGACCTCAGAGTTGGTCAACAGTGAATGGGCGAGGTTGGGGCTTTGTATGATCAGCCTCGTATTCGGCCTCGTTGTTTGGAGGCAGGTCCAGAACTGACGCATATTGATGTTTTATTCCCTCACAGGAGGTCGGGGATTAAGGTGGCTCAAGCTTCCTTGTGCGTTGGTGGCCAGTGCTGAAAGTTTCGGATGGGTTGGTCGTGCGGTTTGGAGTGTTCTGGGTAGGCTCTGCGGGTGATTCATGTGAAATGCGCTAAGACTTTGCCTTTTATTCTTGGGTTTCGGCTTATATCGATGTCGAACTCGCTTAAGCTCTGGCCCACTTCATCGACCTTCTTGAGGTCTCTTGGTTTGTGTAGCACAGCCGCCGGATATTATGTTGGAACCACATGGTATGATCCTGGAAGTAGGCGGAGCTTCGAGGCTGCGGTTCTTAGTGCAGATTAATTTCTCCATCCTCGGGTACCTCTCTTGGCTCCTCTCCCGGGCACATTTGCCAATAGTGCCCCGGGTGTTGCACTCGGTCCTCTGTCTACGAGGACAGCGGTCGGTTGATCTTGTAGTATAGAGTGAGAACTCCTTGATAGGACTTACGGGGAATGGAGGGAACTCAGTATGCTTTCAATGTTGAAGGCTTCTGACCGCGCCGTATCCCATTGAAAGGCTAACCAGAACTTGGAAGAAGAGTGACATTTATCCTGAAGCCTGAAGCGAATCGGCAAAGCGGCAATCCTTCTGTCGACGTTGAACCTCGCTTTATGCACGAGGGCGATGACATCGAGCCTGACCTTTATTTTAATGCGGATTTGCCTCCCGATTCTCGATTGATTTGACGCTATGAAACCCGAGACTTTGGTGATAATCAGAAGGCACCGTGTTTAGTTTCGGTTTCAAGTTGTGCTTCCTCGGGATCACAGGCCTCGGGCAGGTGAGCTATGTGGGCTTCGGCCGGTGGTGGATTTTACCCCAGCATGTCATCATGTACCTCCATGGTTGTTCTGTCTCATGCGGAACATCTGTTTACCGACCTACGTGAGTGGCTCTGCGTTCTTGAGTCCCAGGCATCACCTGATGTGATAGGTTCCTGCAGTGTGAGCAGGAGTCTTTTCTTGGTCATCTGGGTCATCTTTGATCGATTGTAATGAGAAGGGGCATCCGGCGTAAGGCGAGGAGTTGAGGCCCGTGATGGCATCACGAATGGTCGATTCGCGTGGAGGGAAAATGTCCTTTGGTGCGCTCATTGATGTCATTGAAATTCGATCTTGATCGCCCTTGCGGATTTGCTTTTGGCGTCTGCGATGTTGGCTAGCCATTTAAGATATTCCATCTCTCCACGATCGCTCACCTTGGAGAATTTGAACCTCATCATTGATTGCTTTTTGAATGCATTAGGCACGAAGCTCCTCCTCTTTTGTTTTAATGGCTTGAAGACGGATGACGTTGACTATGGGTGATTCTTGTGAGATTGATTCCTCGATGTACACTTTGCTTCCATGCGAAAGATGTCTTTGTTACGTCTCTCGAAATTGGGTGGGGACGCTGAGATCTTAAGCTGTTTGGGAAGCGATGTAGCGGAGTGCACCAGTGCGTCATCAGCGTACGGGCTCCGACTCTTTAGAGACTCGAGTGCGGTAAATATTTCGTCGGCATTTCGAGCTCATCCGGGAAATGTTATCGGTAGTTTTGCTTCATAGATCTTGAGTAGCATTCACGGCCACTTTCGTTGGTCTCCTCAGGCCATTCTTTTATTCCGCTTCTGGTAGGAAACTTGATCATCATGTGGTAGCGAAGGAATGACACTGTGCATTAAGGAGGGTTTGCTAACAGCATATTATAAGCGGATGGGCGTCTACAGAATCTCATTACTCGTGATAAACGGCATGGGGGATCTCCCAGGTGAGTACTACTTGTATTGAGCCCGAAGGTAGCCCTTCTTTGGAGAATCTTCATGGAAATAGGTGGCGGCGGGTTCCATTCTCTCCGCTTCCAATGCTCATCTTATCGGCCCAGTGAGGTGAAGATGATGTCAATTTGGAGCTTCTGTTGTCAACTAGGACCAGATGGACCGTTTGTTGGCCCTCATTGTTTGGATTACCGGAGGTGATCATGGGGGTCTTGACATCCCCTCCCAGTCTAGGATTAGAAAGTTATAGATGTGTTGGTAGAAATTAATTTGGACACCACGTACTTAATTTGTCTCTGTGACTGATCTTTGCGTAGATGGGCCTTTACTGGTTGAGTTGGATTCCTCCTCCTGTGAATCCTCTTGATATCACGTGGATTTCTCTAAAATTTATTGGTGCTAAGTTGTTCATTTATCGAGTGGTGGTGTTATTAATTTCTTCGAAATGGAGCTTAGTTCACGAGCACGATTCTGAGTGATTTTCGAAACTATGAATCGTCGAATGCAGCGCCATAATAAATATTATATTTCCTTCTTAAGGTTTGTATGCGGAGTCATCGGAGTGCGGTGCTCGTAATCCACAATGGAACTACATGATATCTGGGTTGTCTCTCTTGTGGCGGTCGACTTCATTTTAAGTTAGCCACCTCGGGGCTGGTGGGTTTGTGCCAGCGTGGGACGCACGTGCGAGAACATTAAGGGGTGAGCCGGCGACGGGCTCTTGTCGTTGTCTTCGAGGTTGCGGTGGGCGGGGCGATCTACGAGGTTCCCACGCCTTTAGGGGCCGTTCTCACCGTCCTTCTTTGGGACCTTTCTCGGTCGTTTTTGTCTTTGGGCTCAGATCCTCGTTGCTTATGCAGTCATTTCTCTTTATGGGTGGATGAGTTCTCTTTCTTAGATATATGAGAGCTTCTTCGCCATTAATGCCCTACGCTTTTTGCAAGCACCTCGAAATACCATGCTTGGATTTTGGAGATGGAAAACATTAAGTCTTTCGACTGGATCCCTAATCCAGCAATGAATGCAGTGATCGCAAACTTCTCGTCGGGTATATCTACCTTCAGGGACTCGACATTGAATATATGGACATAAAACCTCAGGCTTTCTTGCGAGCTCTGCTTGATGGTCAGTAAATGATAACTTGGCTTTCTATACGTCCTGGCCCCAATGAAATGAGAAACGAACGCAATGGATAGCTCTCTGAATGAGGAGATTGATGAGGGCGAAAACCTATTAAACCAGGCCAAGGTTGGGACTTTGCGTGGCAGCTACATCGCCTGGGGATCTTGTCTGTGCAAATTCAATTTGGTTTTGTAAGTGTTGAGATGATCGTGGGATCTCGACACACCGTGGTCTTCCACTTGTGGCATCTGAATTTTGTTAGAAGAGAGTTAAGCACGCCATTTGTGGTGGCTCAGTTTGTTCAACTCTTAGGGGTGTCCTTAGATGTCGGGGAGCGCGTCCTCTTACCGCTTCCTTCAGCGGGCGGAGGCTCTTCTTTGGAGGAATTTCTTGAACTCTGCTACATGATTGCTCTCACTGGCGCTGCGGGGTGGGCGTGGTTTCTTGATCAGGCATGCCCTCAGGGTGTTGCCGTTGCCTTCCTCTCTAGAGAATTCAGGTGTGGTCAGTACTTTGGCTCTCTTTGGACTAAAACCTGTTTCGACACCTTGGGAATGTCGAGGATTGTGTTGCCCTTCATGAGAAGGAAAGTTGTGACCTTCCGGTGTTTGTCGTGTCTCAGGTGGGCGTTGTATGCGCAGTGAGTTCACTCAAACTCTCTGTCTCGGCGTTGGTTGGTGGCGGAGGCTGCTTTCGTTCGTGTTGGCTTGCGTTGCTTAACGTCCGGGAAGTGGCGTACGCCTCACAGCGATCACGCATCATGGCGGATTGGCGTGGCTCCCGATTGTGTTTCGGGTTGATCTAATCAATAGCCCGAGAAATCAATGTATTTATCGAGCTATTGTTCCCCTGGTGTGTATTTGATGATGCTTTGATCGGATGGGGTACGGAGCGTATTGAAGTGGTTGGTGGACTGGATGGCGAAATTTGGTCACGGGCTCACTGGTCGTCGGAAATTTGAAGTTGGATCGGCTGATCTTTGGTCGGCGGGCTATGGGCGTGACCTCCTCTGTAAAAAACAATAAAAGGGAAATTCGACGAGCTTGTGTGTAGCTCCCGATGCTAAGTCGATTTAACATGAAGAGAAAAGATAAAAACATTTAGAGCGAATGTGTTAACGTATGTTTCTGTCTGTTTCAACATAGAGGTAGTTTGATATTTATAGTATTTGTTTTCCCGATTAGATGGTGATTAGGATTACAATAAGTTGGATGAGATATTTTTGCTATTGCTCCCGGTATCGGATTTGATATGGAAAGAGCAGTTTATTTAGAATTATCCTTCTTTCTTGGTGATGAGGATGCGGAGTCAGTAGGATGATGTTATATAAGCGATTATCACTGTTCGTATTAATTTAGTTTAGTTGGATTTGTTGGATAATATATTGCGATTATTATATTCAGCCCCATGCTGGGATTTGGGCGATTCTGCGGAACGTGAACTTCGTGTGCCTGTAATCGACACTTTGGATAGAGCGGATTGAGCGCCGTTACGGGGTGGCTTGTCCAGTGCGAATCTTTGATAAATGCTGTAGTTGGGTCTTCGTTAGGCGTGTCTGCACTCGCTGGGGGTTGTAGTGGGCACAGCTACTATTACTTTCAAACATTATCAAAGCGGTAATTAATTTTCTTGACTTCAAAACATTAATTTTCAATTTATAATCTAAAAAATACTAAAAAATATAAATAAAAAATGAAAATAATTAAAAATTTGAGAAAAATAAAAAATAAGTTTAAATTTAATAAATTATTTTATATGTTTTATTGAGCTTAATTTCATCTAGCAATCTTAAAAAAATAAAATAATGAGAAAATATAAATAAAAATAAAAAAAAAAATTAAAAATTTGAGAAAAATAAAAAATAAGTTTAAATTTAATAAATTAATTTTATATGTTTATTCAAATTTATTTTATTTATTATCTTTTCTATAATGACTAATTTTTTTAAATATATAAAATTAAAATTTTTTGATTCCATTGATTCTTTTATTATATTTTCCACTGTTATCATGTTAGAAGCCAATGAATTTAACTTTACCCACGTGACTCTGATCCAATTGATGCATCATCTTTTGACCGAGTAAGACAAGTTTTTTTTTTTTTGTCAAATTTATTTTGGATGTAATAAAATTGCATGTCAGTTTTCTTTTTCTTTTTAATTTTCATTTTATATTACATCACAATATTATTATGTTAATTGCAGATTTATCCTTATTAAACTTCAACCTTCGTTCTCTTAAATACTATAAAGAAAACAAGTAAGACATTTTTTTTTTAGTGTGTTGGAGGACTCAGCTTACTTCAACAGCAGAGATATTTTTTTCAACTATAAAAAATCCCCACATATAATTTTCTTCAATACTTATTATATATTTTATAATATAAAAACACACACAATATATTACAAAATCCCATTTACATGTTATATATTTTTATTTTACAAAATTTAAAATATTAATTAATTTATATTTATCCATCTTTTAATTTAACAATATAAAGGTTAACCATAAGGCCATAACCCATTTTTTACCTTTTTGTATTTTTTTGACATATATTCAGTTTGGAATTATAACATTTAATTCATTAATTTCATTTAGTTTTTATGTAATAACTAATAAAGTTAACGAAAAAATAATAAACTAGTTTTTTAATACAAAAATAATAAATAAGGTTTTTGAGAACAAAGTAATAAATAAGTTAATAAGTACAGATCGGTAATTCTAGATAATTTAGAGTATCAAGTTTCGACATTATTATTAATAATGGAAGGGGAAAAGAGGTGAAAGAATGTAGAATCGAGTTTTGGATTGGGACTGGAAAAGCCATGGAATTGGGCTGGATTTGAAGCTATTTACAGGTGTTGGGATTGTAAGGGTTCGCTGTAAGATAAAACAACAGAGACAGAATTTTCTCGAAAGGAAGAAAAAAAATTATCGAGAATCGGAAAGTCCACGAAAATATTTGATTAGTCCATCTTGTTTTAGTTATTATATCCAAACGGTAGGCAACGGAACCTGCAAAAACGATGTCGTCGCCGGACATTACCGGAATCCTCGAAACCTCGAAGGATCTGGATCGATTGAGGAAAGACCTAGAAGAGATACTCCTGGAGATCAACAAGTTGCATAAAAAGCTTCAATCTGGTGCGTCTCTGATACTGATCTCCGTGTCGATGCTCCGCCTGTTTTTAGCTGTCTATGGTTGTTCTTATAGCGCATTTCGAGTCAATTTTCTGGTTCTAAGATATCTTACTATTGCCTGTCGTCACACATAAATTTAATTAGGGTTAAGCTTAGTTTGAGTTTGGTTTGATGGATTTTGTTTTATAATGCTTTATTATTTTGGTTATGCTGATAAGTTTGCCGGAAGAAGAAAAGAAAAGAAAAGAAAATTTGGATAGTGTTGCATTGTTCACTGCTTCTTACTTCTGAAAAGCCCAAATAGATTTCACTACGCAATGAATGCCTGTAAACTGTGGACCCGGTGAGACGATGGGAAGTAATTTTCCAAGAACAAGTATGTTATCCCTCCAATTAATAAATTTTGTTTGGTTTGTCCTGGAAGGAAAAGAGTGCAGAATAAGATGGCTGGAGGCATTCAATTAGCATTTCTTTATTTATTGATCGTAAAATTTTGCTCGCCTAACCTCTTAAAGTAGTCAGGAAAATCAGTCAAATTGGTATGTGTTATTTTTCCTTTTTGACATCTCAGAAGGGGGATGGATTATAATATGGTGTGTATTTAACAAGGAAGCTCGCTGTTCAATATTTTGTGGCAAACTAATGCATGGAGATAACATTTAGCCATCTTAATTTATTTACCTAGTTTAGGTATATCTGCTGATTTTACTGTTTTCTTTCCTACTATCTGTTTGTAGCTCGTTTTTTGGTTAGATGAATAAAAATATTTGTGCAAAATGTCTATAATATAGGGAAAAAATGTTGCAAAATTAGTTGTTTAAGAAAGTGCAAAGTTAGTTGTTTAAAGGAAATGTCATTGAAGGACAAAAAGATGGGATCCAAAAGGCAACCCAGTCGTATACAAGGGGTATACAGTGGGTGGCTCACGGCCTGTACAAAGGTGAGGAGTGAGCCACCAGAAAAATGCACCAGCCCCCACATAGCTACACCCCGAATGAGCATTATCGGAGCATAATATGAGTTATTAATAACAAAATACAAGTGATGAGGCTCAATTTAGTCATGACTCGTACTTGGTGTGTGAGATGGTGATTATGTAAAATTCTGATCTTGAGGGCGATGGATTGGGGAAAGCTGATGGGACTCACTCTGTCTCCTTGGGCAGAGTGCGTCATCCCCATTTCGAAACCCAAGAGGAGAAGCAACCCGGATTGGGTCAAGTCCTCGGGTCGGTTCGTGGGTGGTCCCGATTTAGTTGGTGGGAGTTAGAACGGCCCCTTGGTTGTGGCCTCCGGGTTTGGGCTTTGGATTATCGGGTGTGGCCCTTTGCGGTCTCCATGGAATCGGCCTCTTCTTAGAGCCCAGGTCCTTCTGAGCCCCTGCTTCAAGGCCTGAGATGCGGGGATTAGAAAAATTTGGAGCAGTACCTTCAAGGTCTAGTTATGAATTTCCGAGATAGCATAGATCCATATCGGCTCTCCCAGTGCGGGACGGGAGGGAATGCTGCCACATGGGAAGGCAGCTCGGTGAGTTTGCGATCCGAGGAAGACGAGGCGCGACCATAAGAACAGAATGCGGGTGACCAATCCCGTTGATCTACCTGACCTTCTCAGGTTTTGTTGCCTTACTACGGGGGGTTTTTAGGCCCAGAGGTTCATTAATGGATAAGGATATGGAACCACTTTGGGTGGTGGCGGCTGACGACAGGGAATGGGGCTTAGTGCAAGGTGTGACAATTGATGTAGGGAGGAGCTTGAGCGAGTTGGCTGAGGAAGACAAAGGAACAATATGATCTTCATAAACTGGACTTAAGGAGGCTGGGGCTTAGTTGCTTGCAAAGTGTGGATTTCCTAGGATTCCCTTTGCTAAAGAAGAGGTTTTGAAAAAGGAGATTTTGAATTCTTGAAATTTAGTGGCTTCCCAATGGGCAGGAAAAGGAATTTTGTGGAGTTTCAAAAAGTGAGCGGGAGTTAAGAAGACTAAGGAGCACCATAAACTATAATGGGAACAAGGCGACAAGGAGGGAAGGGATGAAGACCTACTATTAAGTTAAAAAATAAAAATTTAAAATTCTTTCTTGGAGCGTTAGAGGTGTGAATGCCCTTGATAAAGGAAGGTGATCAGAACTTTCTTAGAAGTTCTGGGCGGACTGGTTTATTTACAAAGCAGGTCGAGATGATGATGTTTGGTGTGATGCAGGGTGGTCGTTGTTTTGAATTGGAAGCGTTGAGCCTTAGGGGATCCAGCGGGGGCATCCTTTTGCTTTGGGATAATAGTCGTATCAGTTTAGTGGATTCACGTAGGTTGTATTTAGTTTTTTACGTTTCGTGCTTGTTTAGAATGCCATGAAGACGGGTTTCAATAGGCTTTCATCGGGGTGTACGGCGGGTTGAAGTAAATTAGAATCTTTGCGGGAAGGCTTGGTTGTCAGGGCCTTTGGGATGGTCCTTGGTGTGTTGATGGCGTGTGATGAAATTCTCTTCCACCCAATGAAGATCACAGAGGTGGCGAGCTCTCGACTCCGTGAGAAGGTTTTGACATCTGAATGATCCCCAGACTTGAGACCTTCCACTCCGGGAGGGCCACACACTTGGAGAGGTGAGTCTGTGGCGGGTTCAATGTCTCGTCTAGATAGATTTTAGTCCCACTACAGAAATGGGGAGAATATTGCAACAAGGTGACAGATGTCTCCCGAGCCGTGTCAGACCATTTCCCCATTTTGTTGGATAGTGATGGTGTAAGAATGGGGCCATCTCCCTTCCGTTTTGAACTGACGTGGTAAAAGTATGAGGGATTCAAAGAGATCCTGAAAGGGTGGTGGCAAAATCTCCATTTTTATGGGTCCTTCAGTTTCATCCTCTCCGCTTAATTAAAGGCCCTAAAAGGTATTTTGAAGGCTTGGAACAGAGATGTTTTTGGGAAAGTTGAGACTAATAAGGAGGATGCCTTCTGTGGGGTATCCTTTGGGACCGATCGCGAGAAGGAAAGGGGTTTGGTCATAGGAAGGCGAGGAAACGTGCCAAAGCAGGCGATTTCAAAAGTTGGTCCTTTGGGAAAGATCCCACAGAGGCAATCGAAGAACTGGCTAAAGGAAGGGAACGGAATATCCGGTTTCTTTCTTCGGATGGCTAATGCCCACGAGCCACGAAATTGCTTAAATAGCATTTGCATTAACGGTGAAAGTTCAGGCGGGCGATATCAGGAAGGACTGGTAGGCGCTTTCAAAGCGCCTCGGCCTCGGGAGGTGGGCCCATCCGCTTCTTGATTTAGCTCTCAATAGGATCGGGTTTGAGGCGGCTAGCACGGAGAGCCTTCGAAGGAAACGAAATTTGGGCCAATTTATTTACGAGTCTCCAATGGTGACTCCGTCTGATGGATTCCTTTAGCCTTTGGTCTTTTAAATGGGACTTTGTGAAAAATAGGGTTCTTGGTTTTTCAAGGAGTTTCATGAGCATGCTAGGTTGTCAAAAACCTAAATCACGACTTGCAGTTCACGATCTCGAAGCAGGCGCGGAAGATTTTAAGATTTAAGGCTAGATTAGCCTGCGTGAGAGGCCTTTACAAGATTTTTGTCAAGCGTTAGCCAAACGGGATCAGGGTCATGGATAAGGTGATTTCAAAGTCCCAAAGTAAGCTCGTCGGGACCTTCAGTTTTTGGACATTTTGGTGCCCGATGAGATAGTGGATTCTTCTTCCTTGAGGAGGAAAAATGGGTTTGGTTTGCGAGTTGGATATGGCTTTGCTCATGTGATGTCATTTGGGAGTTTGTAGGTCTTGGGCGAATGGGATCGACCGGTCGGTGGTTGTTTGGATGAAATGGTGCATCTCCACGGCTTCTTTTTGGTCCTCATAAATGGATCCATATTGTTTCTTTAAGTTCTAGGGAGGTTTGAGATAGGGTGTCCCCCCTTTCCCTATCTCTTTGTTAACAATATAGACTCTGGGATGTGATGAATGGGGCGGTTGGAGGGTAGCTACCTTTACGCGATAAGGTTCTTGTTGGAGAGGGAGGTTTTGTCTATTTCCCATCTTCTCTACGCCGATGACACGCTCCTCTTTTGCGGGGTGCGTTGATCATTTCAGTTTTAAGTTGGATTCGTGTGGTTTAGCTATGTCGGGTTTGAAAATTAATTCATCCAAAAGCGAAATTATCCCAATTGGGCCTGTGACTAATGCGGTGGAGTTGGCCTCAGAGTTGGGTTGCAAGGTGGCTACTTTCCTACGTCTACTTGGGTCTCCCCACAGGAGCCAAGCACTGAGGCTCTTGAGGTGTATGGGACTTGATTGAAGAATCACCCAGAAAGAGTGGTTGCTTGGAAGGCAGTCACTCATTTCTAAGGCGACGAGATGTGACATTAAGTAATCTTGTCAGTCTCCTATATATTATCTTTCTCTTTTGTATGCCTCGGAAATTGTCGCGGATTGGAAAGGATTCAAAGGAATAGGTTTCCTTTGGGAGCGCCTTAATTTCTTTGGTGAGATGGGCCACGGTGTGCTTAGACAAGAGCAAAGGTGGTATTGGGTTAAAAAGCTTCTTCAGATTGAATGACAGGCCTTAGCACACCAAGTAAGGGTTGGAGGTTTACTAGCAGAAATGCACTACGGAGAAAGCTATTCTTTGTAAATTTGGTGAGTGCGCCAGAAGTTGGCATGCAGCCAGCCTTGAGGCTATGGGACTGAGAAAACATGGAAGGAAATCGGAAAGAATGGGCGCTCGGTTTCTTCTAAATACGGTCTTGCTCTTGGGGATGGAAGGAGGATTAGCACAGAGTAGTGTTTAGTGCGGTGGAGGCTGAGCAATCGTTTCCCCTCTCTCTTTTTATTTTGGCTAAGCAAAGGGCCCCAGTTGTGGACATACGGGATAGAAAGAGAGGGTGGGTGTTTCAGTCCCGACTTTCCTAAGATCACTTAACGACTGGGAGCTTGAAGAGATGACAAGATTCCTTCACGCCTCTTCACTGGTGTGATCTAAAATTTTACCGTCCATGGCGAGGAATGACTTACGTTGAAGAATGTCAAGGATAAAGGTTTCTCGATGTAGAAGCATGTATAATGGTTTGATGTCTCCGACCTTGACTTCCCTCACCCAGTTTGGTTTTTGGAATCGATTATTCCCCAAAAAATTGGAGTCTTTGCTTGGGAAGCTGCTTGGGGTAAAGTGCTCACTTTGGACCAACTTAAACGCCGTGGTATGACATTCGCAAATAGATGTTTTATGTGCGAAGAGGAAGAGGAGACCATAGACCATCTACTGATTCATTGCAAAATCGCTAAAATGTTGTGGGATCTTTTTTGTCAATTGTCGGGATTAGTTGGAGTCTTTAAAAGTAATCAGGTCAATATCACACAACTGGCTTAAGGAATTTGTTGGTAAAAAGCGCAAAAAAAAATCTGGATTTAACCAGCCCAGTTGTGCCTGTTAGATCTTTAGCGCGCGAGAAATAGGCATAGTGTTTGAGCAGGTGCTTACTCGTAAAAGTTAAGGCAACTTTGACCAATTTGTGGACTTAGGCTAATATGTATAGTGTTGATAGTACACATTACATTTCTAGATTTTCTTACATGGTTGGGGGTAGGTAGGTTTTGGGCTTGTTTTGCATTTTGTCACGTGTTTGGTTTCCTTTTATTCACGACCGTGTACACTTAGTTTCTTTATTTATCTATATAATTTGCTTTTATTGATAAAAAAAAATGTAAAATTCTGATCCTGATCAAATATTCAAAACATGCCTTAATTTTCCAGATTTGGAGTTTGTACATAATTGCATGAAAGATATATATATATATATATATATATATATATATATATATATATATATATATATATATATATATATATATATATATATTTAAGGTTGTTTTTCTAGTATTGTCGAGCATCATTCTTGTGGAATCCTTTGACATGGGTCATACATGATAATCACTCCACATATTGGTATTGAAAAATAATTATAAGTTTTGATTGCACAAATCTTGATTTCAAGTTACTTGCTGGGTCACTTTTTTATCCATCTACAACAATGTTCTTAGCCTTTTTAGGATCTCTAATTTAAAACCATAACCTTAATGTCTGAAACTTAAGGCATTTCCTAAGTATCATGTGACACTTAGACAACTCAAACAACTTGGGGGGATTCTGCCCCAGATATTTGATTTTACAAGGTATTGGCCTTTGAACTCCACTTCTATACCCTGGATACATCGGGGTTGTCTCCTTGGCTCCCTTTTGTGGTTTAATGATATTTTCGTTTGTCTATAAAAAAATTGTGTTTTTAAGAGTATGTCCAAAAGTGTTGTGTGTTTTGGCCAAATAGAGTTTCTTTGTCCTGAGGGCATTGAAGATTTCTTGTTATTTAAATTCCCTAGAAACTCCTACAGAAGGCCATGTTCAGCATGTGGAAGAGTATTTAGAAACTCTCTAGAATGTTCCACACTACTACATTTTTCCCATTCATGTATGGATGTCTCAAGAACTTCCATAATGTTCTTGCTCCCTCATAAAGCTCAATCAGGGATCATTTTGAGTAGCTTGGTGACAATTGGCTCGAGTACTACTTGTTAGATTGAGTTTGACCATTTCATATCATCGATCATGATTCTTATTTTTCTTTTCTTGATGAGTAAATTGAGCAAAATATATTAAGACAAAGGAGAAGGGCCTAAGTATACAGGAGAGCCAAGCCAGTACCACAAGAAA